>JAJSOF020000011.1:124714439-124893444 GCA_025594305.2 Periplaneta americana | reverse complement strand
ATGCAATCTAAGATGGACGAAAGGTTATGGACATAAAAGGTGTGGATGAAATGTATTGATGGACGTAAATTGTATGGACCAATCGGCTGTGGACAAGAGAATGTGAATGAAAGGTAATGGACGAAACAAATTGTGGACGAAAGACCCGGAAACCTTATTTAGGCATATTTTAAAAGTTTTTATAAAAAAGGGACTAACATATTTTTACTAAAATGATAGGAAGGCCAGAACCTTAAGAAAATATTGTTATGTTTAAAATGGTATAAATGGTCAGCCCAAAAAGACATAATTTCACTTAAATACGTCAGCTGGTGATAGTTAAAAAATAAACTATAAACAGGAATACTGTTAATACATGATAAAGTATCTAATTATTCCAAAATGCCTAAAATATATTAAAAGAGAAAATATGGGTCATCCTTACACCATCATTTTTTGTGCAGGAAATATTGAATACACGTGTCCAGCATCAAATGACTGTGAAATCAACAAACGAAGGAGAAAAGCTTGTCAGGCTTGCCGCTTTCAGAAATGCCTGCGAATGGGCATGTTGAAAGAAGGCGTGCGACTGGACCGGGTGCGAGGAGGTAGACAGAAGTACAGAAGAAACCCAGAACTTCCGTACCAAGTACAACCAATGCCACCCATCAAGCCTACTCCAACTCTTGAAGGTAGGTCTTTGTTTTAATTTTGTTATTGGTTTTTATTGATTCTTATATGCCAGGGCTGCCAAAACTACAACCCACTGGTTACATCTGGCCCTCTATGGCCTTTCATGTGGTCCGTCTTTGTTCTTGTTAAAACTAAAAATTGTATATTAAATTACTAGCTATTTTAGAGTTTTATTTTTTGAACACGACGTTTTCCAGCATATCTCGACGCAAAAGTAAGATGGCTGAGACATTGTCACATATTGACAACGTTTCTCGCAATATGAAAGAAATCCGAAAATTTCTTGAAGAAAGATGTCACCTGTGTGAATTACAAAGTGACCCCAATTGGTTAGCTTGTTTAGCATTTCTTGTTGATTTAACAAAACATTTGGATGATTTGAAGACCATAATAAAGGCAATGATAAACTAATCAGTGATGGTGTGTGGATAAGCTTCAGGGCTTCTACCGCGTTGTCTTGGTGTTATTGGCTGACGTTTCGACCGCTGTGTTGTGGCCATCTTCAGAGCAGTTGGATAAGGAAATAGTCTGCTCTATATATATATATATAAGAGCTGGCAGACTATTTCCTTATCCAACAACTGCTCTGAAGATGGCCACAACACAGCGGTCGAAACGTCAGCCAATAACACCAAGACAACGCGGTAGAAGCCCTGAAGCTTATCCACACACCATGTACACCAGCCATGGAAGCTTACGCGAACACATAATCAGTGATGCCTGAAGTGCAGCGAAATCATTTCAGTTATAGTTATTCAATAGATAAATGTCTGTAAAAATTGGGAGTATTATCCTACAATCAATGATCTACGGAACCGATATCCCGAAACATCTTTCAGAAGTGATTAGTTGTGGAAGTTATTGAGGGTGTTGAAGAACAGTTTATTGAAAGATTTGTAGATTCTATGAAAATGGATTCTAAAATTTCAACTGCTAAATTTGCAGTGTGATAATGCAGTAAAAGGAGTTTTCAATCCTAAATATCTGATAAAATTCTATAAATTAATATCAGATGAAAAGTATCCAGCTTTTAAGAAGCAAGTCCGGCATATGATCTCCATGTTTTCTTTCAATATGTATATGTACACATATTTTCAAAAATCAAAATTGATGTCGAGCCTGATTAACGAACATCTTCAAGACGTCTTGCCACTCAGTACCATTGAAGAGAAACCAGATATCAACAGCTTATTGCTACACTTCTATTAAACAATTATGCACGCACTGTTCTACCAAAATTTGCAAATTTAACTCGTATTAGAAGTATAATGAAATTCATGATAATAGCTTTTTCTGTGAAATATTTACTCAAAATGATTGTATATAAAAACGTATTTGTATTTCTAGGAATTATCTTTAGTATAACATCTGGACCCTAACTGATCATCCATGTAGTTACAGGCTCTCTAAATAAACAAGTTTGGATGCCCCGGTTATAGGACTGTTCATTATCACTACTATTTATACATATATATTCATTTAGGAGTCCACACTTGTGAAGTAACGGTCAGCGCATCTGGCTGCGAAACCAGGTGGCCCATGTTCGAATCCCGGTCGGGGCAAGTTACCTGGTTGAGGTTTTCCTTCAACCCAATATGAGCAAATGCTGGATAACTTTCGGTGCTGGACCCCGGACTCATTTCACCGTCATTATCACCTTCATATCATTCAGATGCTAAATAACCTAGATGTTGATAAAGCATCGTAAAATAACCCAATAAAACAAAAAATAAATTCATTTAGGAACACTATACCTCTAAAAATTTACGAGGTAATTTGAAATCAAAACCCAAAATGTCGATGAAAGGAAAAATAGCTTTAACATTTTTTTTCTTACTTAAGATTTAAAGAGAAGCGAAATGAGTTCCCCAATATATTTGCAGATCACCACGTTTCTTAGAAATACATGCAGAATTATTTCTAATTTTGTTACAAATTTTATCAAATTCTAATAACCCCATCCAAGTCAGGTACAATAGTTACTATGCTTAGTGAAGAACACTTCATTATTGTAGGATTATCATCTCTTGTTATGATATGTAATGCTACGTGTGTGTGTGAATCAATGCAAAATGAAATACAGTGAGTCCAAGTGAATGTTCTCTGTGTTTCTGTTGGCCGAACAATAGCAAGGTCCCCCTGCTACCACTACTGCTTGCATCTGTGGGAGCTCACTACAGGTTGGCAGGCTCGCTCCACATGTTAGCTGTGCAGTAAGTCAGCTAAGAATAAGTGCAGTATATTTTCTTATGCTGTGTTGTGTTTTGTAATGGGTAGCCTACATACAGTATTCGTTGCATGAACATATACACATTTGTAAAATGTATATGTGGAAAAAGAAATCACATGATAGAACAAGAGAAAACTTAAGACATTACTAAATTGAGTGAATAGGCTTAATGAAACAGGTTTTGTGAATGACCGGAAAAGCCAACGACAACGTGTTGTGCTTACAGAAGTAAAAACTGGATGAAGTAGAAACAAATTTGTGTGAGGACGCAGTCCTAGAATTATAGTTTCTTACGACATTGTGAACTATGTATCCCACAAAACGGGTAACACTTCCAGCAGCTACTGTGAGGAGGGTGAGTACCGAATATTATTAATATAATACAGTATGTAAGTTTTAATCCAGCAAGTGCCGTGAGTTCATGGATGCAAGCAGCGGTAGTAGCATGGGAGATTTGCCATCTTAAACACCCTAAATATTCAGTGGAACTCACTGTAAATTTTAAATGCAGAATATTCTCATTGAGAAGGTTGTTGTTGTACATATAATTCTGCAAAAGAATTCAAAGTGTCCGTCATTGAAAGGTGTACTTAAGAGAAGTTATACTGTATATTTATTTGTTTATTGTTTTTTCTCTTTCTTTTTTTCCCCTTCACTTTTATTTCTTATATTCCTCTCTCATTGCTCTGTTCTATTTAATTTTTCTTTTTCTTTCTTCCTTCCTTTGTTTTTCTTTCTTTCTTTCTTTCTTTCTTTCTTTCTTTCTTTCTTTCTTTCTTTCTTTCTTTCTTTCTTTCTTTCTTTCTTTCTTTCTTTCTTTCAATATGAAAGTATATTTACTTCATGATTTTAACTTTGAACTGTTGACATTTTTTTGATGTGATGTTCACAGAGAACAAAATGTTGGAAGCGCTGTCATCATGTGAACCTGAAATGTTGCTGGCCTCCCACGATTCAAGCTTATCCGAGCCAGAATATCGTATTGTAAGCACGCTGAGTGAGTTGTACGACAGGGAACTGGTGGGCATCATCAGCTGGGCTAAGCAAATTCCAGGTGCGTTTTTGTATTATAAGGGGCTGTACCAGAGGAACACTTCCCCTAATTAAATCTGCCACTCACACATGTGCTTCTCTCCATTCCACATACATATTGAAAATGAAAGTAAACTTACCATATTTCAGAACACTTCCTGCCCTATTACTCATTACCTTAAATACTATTATCTTTATTGTTATATGTAGTTCACGCAGCATAAACCACCATTGTTCAGGTTTCATGTTGCATTACATTTTATCATCTTCGAAAGAGAGATGGATTGAACTTTTTACATTGCTGGTATTGATTGGCTCTATTTTCATCTTTGGGTGAACAAAAATGAGAAGAAAAAGGGTTCCTACTTGTTGGGGTAGTTACAGACAGCTAAATCTTCTTGAATGACTAACAATAGCCAGGAGAGTGTAGGATTATGTTGCTAGACTGACCAACGATAGCCAGAAGATTGTAGCATTACTTTGCTTGATTGACCAACAATAGCCAGGAGAGTGTGGGGTTATGTTTTGACCAACAATATCCAAAAGGGTGTGGGTTTATATTGCTTGACTAACAGTGATAGCCAGAAGAACGTGATTGAACTTCCTGGCTGCCTAGATCCCCGGACTAGTGCCTTTTTTATCCAGGTTCTTCAGTTCCTGCACACTGCGAGAAAATGCTAGTGAAAGATTGCTCAACAATGAAAACCCGTTGTTCCCGGGAAAATATTTTACTTAAAGCTGTACTGGAGACATCATATCACCATCACACGACAGATAGAGATTCTAATTATTATTGTTGTTAGCAGTTTTATAGTGCCACCGACTTGTTGCGGAAGGTACAATTAAAATAACTTTGATACATTTTATCAATTAGTCAATCAATCGATTTTCTTAATGTATCTAGCTGTTTGCTGACAACATAAAGTCCATTATAATATTTTTAGTTCTTGTTTTTCGTGAGAAATGAGTGGTATTTTGATTGGTGTTCATTATAGATGTCTGTTGCTAGTAGCCAGAGTTGAGGTGCATATATTGCAGAGTTGTCTTCTGCAACTGGTACTGATGATTTTAATTTACTTCTTTTGTGTTTTATGCATGGACAGTATAGAAGAATGTGTTCCAGATCTTCATCATGATTATTACACCACAGACAAGTAGGATTATCAGAAAAGTGAAATCGGTGTAGGTACAATTGTGTGACAATGTGACCTGTTCTGGCTCTTGTTAAAAATGTTTGAACATGTCTGGGCAAGTTTTCGTACATTTCCACGTCATTTGGTTTCTTTTGTATGGACTGTAAAATTTTTCCATTGTCAGAAAAGAGCCAGTAATCATTGTTGATTCATAGGTTTGTAAAATGAGAGTTTACTGAAACAAAGGCACTGGATAGAGATATCACTTGAAGAGGTCTTGGTTGCAAATATGTTGCCTGTTTTGCAATGTTATCGACTTTCTCATTGCCAAGTATACCACAATGACTAGGTATCCATTGAAATGTTATTTCTTTTTGGAGTTTTTTTTTTTTAGTTTATTTAGTTGTTTCTGAGTGGGAATAATTCTATGTGCATATAGGTTTGGAACATATTTTATTATATTAAATATAGCCCCTTGGAGTCGGTAAGTATGCAAATAGATTTTTCAGAAATTTGAGTAACACACTGAAGAGCAGCATCAATAGCTAGCTGTTCAGTGTCAAGACTGGAGGAGGATGAACATGGTACATTTTATATGAATTGTTAATTTTGGTGTGCGCGACTCTTCAGTTGCTCTGTATTAATATTATAAATATTTGTATTGTCTGATATATAGGCAGAATTGTTGACAATGACGTGCATTGGTTTCTTGCTTAATCAAGAAAAGCTATCAACATAACTTTTAGCCTAAAGTGTCTAATAAATAAAGATAACAGATTCAACTATACAAAATTTCTAGGACTCTTTATAGACTCCAGTTTAACATGGGATAACCACATCGAATATATATGCACAAAGCTATCAAGAGTTTTATATTTATTAAAGAATTTAACGACTTGCGTTTCTCAAAATTATAATTTCTTTCTTTCAGTCGATAATCCAATATGCCCTAATTTTCTGGGGAAATGGAACCAAAATTGGAAGTGTCTTGATTTTGCAAAAGAAAGCCATTAGAATTGTATGTATATCAAACTATCTGGAACATTGTCGGCCACTTTTCAGACAATCACAGATTTTTAACAATCATAAATTTGTATATATACGATATAGTACTTTGTACTCGACAAAATATTAACAATTACTCATTAGTGGCCAAGTTAGAAATAGTGAACAAATTAATATTCCATATTGTAGATTACACAAGAGCAACACAAACTTTTCAATTATGGGGATGAAATTATATAATAAGCTTCCCAGTCAATACTATAAATTACCAATCAATATCTTCAAAACTATATTTTACAATTGGTTATTAAATAATCCTTTTTATTCTGTTGGTGAGTTTTTCAACACAAACTTGTATGAAATTGTTTTTTAATAAATACGTTTAATTGCAATTAGTTACAATTAATACATTATGGGTGAACTGTTTTCTTTAATTTAAAAGTTTCAAATTATTTCGTGTTTTCATTGTATTACCGTATTTAAATTGTACTCTATCTTTTATTGGTGTTTTTTTTTTTTTCAATGTATTCTGACGAAGCCTAAAACCAATGTATTCTGACGAAGCCTAAAACTGTATGTCTAATGGCCAAAATAAATTGAATTGAATTGATTTGTGAAGGCTGTTCAAGAAAGAAACAGACATTTATAAGCAGAGGCGAATTTACCAATAGACTAAATGGATACAGTCTAGAGAAGCAAATTTCAGTGATATTAATTTGTAAGACCATTTTTCGCAGAGGATAAATGATCATAGAGATTATTGTGGAGCCTGAGCTCTGGTGAATAATCTGTAGGAGAGGAAATCTAGCCAATCATTATCGCCTGACACTTGATTTCAAGAATAACTGCTCTGGTGAATTTAGCTTTTCTTGTCTACTACGAGTTAAGAACTATTAAAGTTGAGTCATGAATGAAGGCAGACTAAATGGCTTAACTATTCTTTAAATTGAGTCTGAATTTTTTTAATCATTGGAATAAGTCGACTTATAAATTTGCTAGTCAAAAAGAGATAATTTAGGTACCGGTATTTTGGCCGTAGCACGTTCTCAACCACAAATTAAATTTATTTCAGATGTTATTTTAAGTGATCGTTTCATTTAATTTAGGATATTCCCTGTTGTTATTATTATTATTATTATTATTATTATTATTAATTATTGTTAGTATTAATTATTAGTATTATTATTAATTGTATTTTTAATTAATAAGTTTATTATTGTCATTATTGAGTGTAGTTAGTTACCACTGCCACCGGGTATATACCCATTGCAGTGTGAATAAATACATACATACATACATACATACATACATACATACATACATACATACATACATACATACATACATACATACATACATACATACATAATAACTGACCTGGTACATATGTATGTCTATTATAGTGGTTAGTTTATTACTTAATTATGTCGAACAAAACAAGTTTATCAGCATAATGTTTGAATATATAAATAAAACAGCTAAAAAGGTTCTTACTAAAATAAAAGAACCAGTTCCACTTTATCAGTGATGTCATACGACTTTAAAAACAAGTTTATCTGCCCATTTATTTTTAAATGAATGCATTAAAGCAGTAAACATAATTGAAGAAAGAATGTTTACAAACCACTGAGGTGAAACTATGGTAAGTCAGTGAATAAAATCTTATCAATCTCCACAATTCCATGTTCAACAAATACCCGACGCCACCTGTAGTAGTCTAGTGCCTTTCTTTATCCAGGTTCTTTAGTTCCTGCACACTGTGTGAAAATACTGGTGAAATATTGCTCAACAATGAAAAACCATTGTTCCTGGGAAAAAGTCCCGGAAAAAGAATGTAACTTCAAATTATTGAAATATGTGACTTGGTTAGAAAAAGTAATTTTGAAGCATTCATTTATAACAAATCAATAGCAGAATAAATTTGTATTCTTGTGTAATCAAATGGTTCTGCTAGTAAATAGAGACCTAATCAAATATATCGCAAAAATTATTTTCTTTCTTCTGTAACATGATTTATAGTTTTGTTGGTTACGTCCTTTTTCTGGGGAGGTCTTCAATTAATTATTAGTGAATCATTTTTAATTTGTCTAAACTCTAAGGAAAACATTTTGATTCAGAATACATAATTACTTAAGGAAAGAGGCAACATACAATTTGCAGACTAGAGCAGCCAAAGCTCAAATCCTCTTTGCATGCACAGCAAATATTTTAGGGGTTGGTAGTATGGACTGTTCTGAGTAAAAAAGTTCATATAAATATATGTACAATTTTCATTGGGTTTGGAGATACAGCTGTTTGAACGTAACATCACTTCTCTGTGAATGTATGTGCAGTATGATTAACACTCAGTTGATTGGGTCTGCTGTGTTACCAATTCGTCTTACATGGCGCAGCTACTTCACCTTTGTGCAAAATGAGCTTCTAATGTTTCGCAGAGTTTCCCTTGGCTACACAAATATGGGTATGTTCTTCCAGCATGATGGAGCACTTGTACATTTTAGCTGCCAAATGTCACATAATCTAAATTTTATATTCCCTGAATGATGGATCGGCCATAGTGGTCACGTGCATTGGCCATTGGCCACCAAAGTCCCCAGACCTGTCGATATTTTTGTCTGTGGGGTGAATGAAAGGCGAAGTGTATAAAAACGAAAGTAAACATAAGGGATGGATTGGTCACTCATATTATGAATAGTACTACACTCGTAAAAGAATGGCAAGGTGAACAATAGTTACTGTTGTCAGGTGCATTAAAGCTGATGGTGGAATTTTTAACTAGTACTTTGAACTATTAAAAATGTGTTGATATCTTATAAATAAGCAAATAAATGTAATTATCAAGTCATTTGTCTTTCCTTCTTGCCACTTGTAACTCTTGTTACGCATTATTCAAACAGCCATTGAAAATTGGACACATGTTTGTATGAACTTTTTTACTCACAATAATCCATACTATCATCTCCCCTAAAATATTTACCAATCCTCCTGAATCACTCTGTATGTACACTTAATAATACATATTATTATTAAATATTTTTCACTTACAAGCAAACATTCTGACGGGGGCAGATAAAAAAAGTTAATTTTCTTTTCTTTCACCATGTTAATAATGTGAAAAAGAAGTGCTTATACAAATTTTGGCCACTTGACCGCAATTACGAGGGTCATAAAATAATTAATTCGCCAGGGGCCGTTAACAGAAAGAAAACACAATTTCATTGGGAAACTTCATTGGAACAGACACAGCAATTGTTGAGCTATTTTTCAACATATTCCCCACGGGAATTGAGATATTTGTCATATCATGGGATTGACAGAGAGGTGCAGACGGTTGTCAAATGCTGGTTCCAATCCCAGACAGTTGACTTCTACGACACAAGGATACAAAATTTATGTCTCAATTCCAGTGGAAGATATGTTGATAAATAGCGCAACAATTGCTGTATCTATTTCAATAAATTTTTCCATGCAATTGTGCTTTTTTTCTGTAAACGGCTCCAGGGAAAATCACTTTCTGGACGGCCTCGTAATTGCGATCGAGTTGCTAAAATTTGTATAATCACTTGTTTTGACATAATTAACATTGTGGAAAAAAGAACATCTAACTTTTTTATCTGTCCCCATCAGAATGTCTGCTTGTTAGATAAATTGGCAGCCAGTTTAAACTGATGCTGCACAGAATATATACACACATATACATAAATGCTAATGAAAGAGAAGTATAACTCAGTAACTAAATATTCCTTGTTCGTTTTTATTTTAGGTTTTACTGACCTTTCCCTCAACGACCAGATGAGGCTTCTTCAAAGCACGTGGGCAGAAATTCTAACGCTAACCTTAACATACAGATCTTTATCATGTACAGGCAAGTTAAGGTTTGCTTCAGACTTCACTCTGGATGAAAAACAGGCACGAGAATGTGGCGCCATCGAGCTTTATCAACATGTAAGTAACATGACTGACTTCTGTGATAAATCATATTCGCATGTATTTCTGTACGAATCTTTCATTTCAAATGCAATATACAGCGAGTCCCAGTGAACGTTTATGGTGTTTCTATCGGTCAACCTGCAGCAAGACACTTATGCTACTGTTGCTGCTATTCATAAGCTCACGGCACTTCGCCAGATTAAACTTACGTACTAAGTTATATTAATAACATTTAATACTCATCTTTTCACAGTAGCTGCTGAAAGTGTTGCTCATCTTGTGTGATATATAAATCACATCGTCATAAGAAACTTTCATTTATATGCATCACTTTCTCTACACTGGAACGAATTTCTGTTCAGATATTTTCTTTAAGTTTGACGAGCGTATGACTAAATTTAGTATTGTTTTTCTGTATGGAACGAGGCTGCCAGGAAATTTATGTCCAAAGTTTTCCCTTGTTCTGGCACACTAATGTCTGTGCATCATAAGAAAAAAGAATGTAAATAGAAGCACATGGTTAGAAGTACTATGATTGGTGCCTGACTGCATCACCTACAATGCTCTCGAAGAAAATAGTTCCCTTTTGTTTAGCGTCTTTCATCTCTGTTCTCATACAGATATATACATTTAAAACATATGTGACACGGAAATAAATATCTTACACAATGGTTGATTCACTGATATAATTGTAACCAATAATATGAATTCTGAGTATTTGCATCTTCCCGCATTTATAATGGATAATCAGTTCGCATGATAGTTTGCAGTGGTACCGGTAGTCCACCACATGTTGTATAGTTTACCTGGAATACCGTGTGATTATGGCTGATCCAGTCACAGTGACAGTGGCAGGACTGAGTGCTATTATCAAAATTTCCAAAGGTAACCGTTAAGAAGTGGGGAAAGAGAGTAGTTGGATGTTCAAATTACGCCAGGTGCGGGAGCTTGTCTACGCTGCCTTACAAGAGGTCATGGCTGAGGTGTGGCAACATGATATCAGACATGTGATTTCTGTAGAGTAGTGGATGTGGGAGCTCAACAGAAAAGTGGACCATGTGGTCGACATAATTATTAACATTGGAAACAACTCTTCTTCTAGTGATTCCAGTAGTGATTCTGATTTGGGAGTAAGCCTTCCCTGTGAACTAGAATATCGTAAGTTTTGCATTTTGTGACAAGCTTTCATTAGTCCTATATATTGATATCAGTAGAAGAATTAAACAACAGGCAATGACGTGTGGTTGCAGGAGTGCATGAGGCGAAGATATTGTTATAGGAATAAAACATTTCTTGTTACGATATTAAAAATCAAATTGAATTTCCTATAATTTAATGTACTGTAATATGTTTCAAACGGAAGCGGAATGCATAACGCTCAATACAAAGTAATAATTAGATTGGCGTTGTAACTGACTGTACTGCATATAGTACCACTGCAGCACTCTACCAATCAGAGCAGACTATAGTGGAACGATACTTACTAGCTTTGTTTACGTTGCTTTTTTCTTATGATGGATGGAGATTATATCTTTTTCTATATGTACCTTTTCAAATTGCGCCGAATATACAAGGTGTTACGATATAAACTATCAAAATTATACAGACTGTATATCTCTGTCTACTAAAGATGATGTGTAGTGAAATTTTTGTCATTTCTTCTATTTTTGTTTTTAATTTCTAAAATATCATGTTTTTTGGACTGACAGTAGTCTAATATTTACTGTTCGAGTAAATGTGAACGTCATTGCCAAAGACCTTCCGTCCAGCACATGCTAACACTACCATAACAGAGAGACAACAGAGTACCCTGATTTGTAAACAAGGGTATCACCACAGTTGCAATGTTCGTGGCAGACCGAAGTAAATAATGACCGTCTACTATCATTTCAAAAAACATTAGACTCACAGATAACATTTTTTTAATAGGGAAACCACAACAGTTGCAGGAAAATGTTATTAGACTTTTTTGTTCAGTAATTTATGCTCTATCACCATTATTTTTTGGCGGTTTATATCGTTTACACCCTGTATAACCATTGCAAAAAAAACAACACAACGTAAGATAATAAACTTCACATATTCTCAGCAGACCCACTATGTGTCTCTACTGCTGGCTGTCAAGGACAGACTGCTGTCTGGCACAGCTAACATGTGGAGCGATATAACATAGCACCTACATACTACGATTTAATCTGGTAAAGTGCCGTAAGTTCGTGGATGCAAGCAGCTACAGTAACAGGAAAGGACCTGTTGCTGATCAGCTGACAGAATCGCTGGGAACATTTGCTAAGACTTAATGTAGTAAATCGTTCAGAAAGTAAGTTTTGATTATGCAATCATGTGTGAAATATACATAATACAATTTTTAATTTCTCAACACCCTAGAGGTGTGATATAAATGTATATATAATGTGTATGTGTTCTATGTACAGAGGATTGTGTGTTGTAATTAGGGAACGGAATTTCTAATTCCATACCTATTTTCTTTGTTATTTCCTAGACAATGTTATTCAGATATCTTTGTGTGCCTACACAGAATCCCCCTATTAAAATTCTATATGACCTAAAACGCCTAAATGAATCATAAACTCCTATAAATGAATTTAAAAGTCATGTTAAGTTCAGATAAGTTTGTGAAATAATATCGTATAAATTAGTTCTTTATTTTTCAGTCAATCACTTATCATGTTATGATGGCAGAAATGGATTCTGTTACATCAAGATACAATGTTAATATACATCACGATAGTTTTCTAACAAACAAACATTTGAACTTGGTGAAAATATTATTTAAACATATTTATAAAACACTAGTAAATAATCTGACCATGCATACTTTACATAAAATGGTTGAATGGCGTACATAGTCTTAAAATTAAATTGATATATAGATAGCCTTCCAATGAACATAATTATAATGCAATATATTAAGAGGCATACAGTGTGCCTGAATTATGAAATTAAAAACATTGAAAATTATTATTATATATAAAATTGAAGACTAGGCTTGTTCTTTATGACGTTCCTCAATGTATTGGAAGACTGTATGAAGTGGATGTAAAAGAAATTCTCGATCTATTCACCGTGGTGAGAGGCATTATATGAAAGATGTACAGTGGAGGTTTTCAAATGATGTGGCCTTCTCATCTTGGCGTTACATGAATAATTTCGAGGGAAAAATTGTTCAAATCAACGTTACAGGGAGTTATACCTGAAAGCTTGATTTACATCTCCTATAAATGCCTAAAAACTATATTTGTGCCTGAAAAAACTCCGGTACGTACTAAAAATGCAAAAATGCTATTAAAAAATCTTAAGACAAACACTGATCTGGCATATTTGTTCCATATTGGTCTTACAAAAAGAGGGAATAATAGTAGAGGATTTTATCTAATTTCCTGGAATGGAAGTTTGTTTGGAAAAGTCCATCTAGCATAAAAGGGGTGATAGGTTGTTCAGGTTAGTACATATTCCATGTTTCCGGTGGAAATCTTGCATTGCGCCTCCTTCTCCTTCCTCTTCGACGAATCCTTCTCACATAAACTCTTTCCACGATTCTATAACTTCTTCGGTCTCTTCTGTTGCTCTTTCTGCCACAAAATCAAATATTTGTAAAGGTACAAATGGTAGCCCAAACAACATTGCGGCATCTCTCAGCGATAATCACTGCCTGCAGATGCATTCTAATATGGACGAAAGGTTATGGATCAACTCTAATAAGACTGTAGATATTAAATTTTCTTTTAACAGAAATATTACTGACTTGTCTTCTTCAGTTAAATTCCTAGACATTCACCTCGAAGCCGGTCTGGGCTGGAGTATGCACATAGAATATCTTGTTAATAAAATTAATAAAGGAATTTTCATGTTACGAATCCTCAGACAAACATTATGTTATAATTCTTTACTTACAGTTTATTATGTCCATATTTACAGTCACTTAAGTTACAGGATGCTTTTGTGGGGCAACCATACTTCGGTTTCTAAGTTGTTTATTCTTCAAAAGAGAGCAGAGAGAATTATTTGTAGTGTCTCTTCTAGAACTCATTGTAAACCACTTTTTGTACAATTAGGAATACTTACGTTGCCGTCAATGTTTATTCTCGATTGCCTTCTGTATGTTAAGCGTAATGTGCATAATCTTCCTACTTGTTCAGCCATTCATAATTATTCTACTCGTTCCAGACTTGACATATATTTCACGAAGTACAAATATAGTATTACAAGCAATAGTTTTATTCCCATATCTTATAAACTTTATAACTCTTTACCATTGCATATAAGAAACACGTCATATTTTACTTTCAGAAGGATGGTGAGAAGGACATTGATGGCAAATCCAATCTACAGTGTCAATGATTTTAGCAATATTACGTTTTACATACTATTTGTTTTAACCTCATGTAATTGACAAATCTGTACATTTTAACCTGATTTTATACCATTTCTTTTAAAATTTTTAACCTGTTTTTGTGATTATCTGGTGATTGCATATTTATTTTTTTTATTCTTACATTTATTCATATTGTAGTAGCCATGTATTATATATATCTCTCTGATATTGTCTATGGCTGTAAATCGCTGAATGACATTAAATTCATCTATCTATCTATCATAAAAGGTGTGGACAAAATGTATGGATGGACGTAAATTGTATGAACCAATCGGTTGTGGACAAGAGAACTTGGACGAAAGGTAATGGACGAGACAAATTGTGGACAAAAGGTAGTGGATGAAAGGCCTGCAAACCAGATCAACCACATATATAACTTCACCATAGCTCAGTGGTTAGAACACCAATGCGTAGAACTGGGGTCTCGAGTTCAATCCTCGATGTCAGAGCGAATTTTTCTCCATTACTAACATATGCTAATTACTTTCTTATTTAATTTATGTTGTTTTTTTCTCCTTCAATTTCCGGATCAGATAGACTTTTATCTTGCATATTTATTTCCAGATTTCTTTTTAATTCCACTGGCTCTGACTATAGGTGTTATCCTTTTGCCTGGCTTCCCAGTAGAGTTTTATGACGTTACAGACTGTTCTTTCACCTGGATTGGTGCATGCAATAAGTAAGTTACAGCTAATATACCCTGTTATGCAGCTGAAAAAAGTAATGCTTAATAATGTTATGTTTTACAGTGTATGCAAATAATTGAGAGGTTGGAGAGGCTAAGCATTGCTAAGGAGGAGTACTACATAATGAAGGCCTTGGTTCTTGCTAACTCTGATGTGCGAATGGACGAGTTCGGCTCTCTTAAAAAGTTTCGAGATAGTATCCTTTCTGCCCTCTCAGACTGTGTTGCAGTCATTCGGTAAGTTAAGCAGTTTACTGCCACATATATTATTACTGATACTATATATATAGGGCGAACTGTAAGTAATGTTATTAATACGAGAGGGTTATTTTTTTAGATATTTCAAACAAAAAAGTTTCATACTATTTTGCTCGTTTTTGTTTTATTTTCGAGAAAAAAAATTATTTTATGTGAAACATATCATAGCGTGTTTTGGAAAAGCCATTGATTTAATTCCCAATATGCTCAGTCAACTTAAGAGAACAGTATATTATGATAATAAATGATTGAAAGAATTTTAGTTTTGTCTTCTAAATTGCAGAAATTTATTCCGAACAAATGTAACTTTTCGTTCTGAAAGGGAATTTTAAGGTATTACATTTTCCTGTACTAGGGTGACCAGATTCACATCAATAAAAAACAGGACACAAATCTTATAAAACAAGAACATTGTTCAAAAAAAAAAAGGACAGAAAATATGTACTTAGATTTAGGCTTAGGACTATATAATACTTTAAATTACGTCAATATCTATTTTATTACAAAATATTTACAGTACAGATTTAGGCTTATGTCATATTAAAAGTATGTTAATATCTATTTTATTACAAAATAATTATGAAAAAACTTAATAATAATGATTTTACAGTTAGCTACATATTATGAAAGTCATGGGAACTATAATAACATTTAATATTTAATATTTCAGGAGAAACAATTAGTAAAGAGAACAGAAAATATCTATTTACATTTACATTCGCACCTCGATTTACTTGGTACCTCTGTGCAATGACCATAAGAAGGAAGAGAAAAGAGAGTTATGATCGTTGACAAAGAGTATATTCTGTCGATGCTGCTGCCATCTACAGGCAAATTACTCGCAAAGGTGTCAAAGCAGATAATTTCAAAATATCAGGTGTACAAGTTACGAAAAGGAGGACATTTCTTGATGTTTTTAAAATCTGCTTGGACTCCGGACAAAGGCCTAAAAAGGAGGACATGTCCGGACAAAAGAGGACGTCTGGTCACTCTATCCTGTATTCCCATGATTTGGTAAACAGGATTAAACTGTAAAAATATATACTGGTAGACACTCATTGACAGGATATTTTAAAAGCGTCGTTTTCAATGAAAACGATTTTAAAATGTCTGGAGGAGTATCACATTTTTTAACACCTTCTGTTAAAGTTAAATAATATTCAATATCAAGTAACTCTAAAGGATTAAATTCAGAAGAACTTGGAAGAACGGAGATATAAGTGGGAAAAAAGCTTGGGAAGACAGAGACGAATGGAATCCTGTCAATCGACTTTCCAAAAGGAGGACACGATAAGAGGATAATGACACGGATTATTTTTTCACATTATGTATTCAAAAATTAATTTTGTATACATTTTGTAAAAGATGTTAAAGTTGTGTGTAAAACACTACCAATTTTTCCCTGCCATTCATGTTATGAGTAAGAGCTTTTTTTTCTGCCTTTTTATCATTTATAAACATATTCAAGATGTTTCTTCCATGATAATTTTGTGTCAAATACCACCCCACTCCCCCAAATATAATATGTTTCAAGGAAGCTTTTAATAGAAAAAGGAATATTTTCTGCAGACCTCTGGAAAAAGAACTAAAAAATTACTAGTGAAGTGCTTTGTGTGGAATGTGGCATTGTATGGGGCAGAAACATGAACATTACGACGAAGTGAAGAGAAGCTATATTAGAAGTATTTGAAACAGTGGTGGCTGCTGATCATGTTGCAGTGTCACACAACGACCAAGTTTTTCCATCCCATTAAAATATTGTTTATATTAAATATCTAAGCAGCTTTTATGTCTCCTTGTCGTCGAATTTAAATATATACATTTATTTATATATAATTCAAGAATTCGAGTATAAATTAATCAGCTTTTATAAAATTCATCAAATTGTGAAAACTTCAGTAGTGGTTGTGCGGCTCAAGGAACAGCCAGATTTGTGTAGCGGCTGGTATTGAAGGTAGGCTCAGTTCAGAGTTCCCTATCCCAGCAGTTAACACAGCTTGTCGCGGCAAAGCTCTTGCAACAACTGGAAGCAAATAGTTCTTGTGTTTGTTCATAGATTGCAACAGTGACCATTCCGAACGGACACAATTTGCCGAATAACTCGTAACTTCAGACCAAATTTTCCGATTTTTTCCGAATCTTCGTTCCTCATGTGGTTTCTCACTTCCTGATTTTCTGTTTCCTGATCAACATATAGCTAGGTGAGCACTTGGTTCAGTCGTTTTATAATCGTGTGAAATCCATTTAATTCTCTCCTAAATATTCAGTTTTTGTTGGAATTTAATTAGTTTTATGTGAATTGTGATGCATAATACAATTTTTTTTTATAGTGGATGTGATTTCTGAGTCCAGTGCTCTATCCACTGCATTACTGAGGGGGCTCTATTTTTCAACACTAGCGTATCAAAATTCACAACTTCTAAGTTTTCATATCTGTCATAACAATGTAATTTTTGTCCACAGACCAAACACATCAACTTACCACATGCACCATCTTCTGTTGTGCCTGCCATCTTTACGTCAAGCGGACCAAGTTATCAGGCGGTATTGGACAGGTATACACCGTGAAGGCAAGGTACCCATGAACAAATTGTTTGTTGAAATGCTTGAGGCATATTTCCGATAGGACAGGCATAAATGGTCATAAAACTAGAATTAATATGGTTTAATACGAGATCAGTATTATTGAGAATGTACGACAGATTCCAGATCACTAATGTATCTGTATGAAATAATATATTTTACATCAATATAAAATTATGATAATTAACATTAATTTGTTAAAGAATAGTACCGTAAACCGACTTGATATGCTGTGGGGGAGACTTGATACTTTTGTAGGTTGATGTTTCGAAACGAAACATCAACCTACAAAACGTCAAGTTCCCCAGCATATAAACGGAGTGACTTGATATGTTTTGTAGGTAGACGTTTCGTTCCAAAACATCAATCTACAAAACATAAGTCACACGGATTTGTGTTTTTATTGGACAAGAAAATGTGTTGTGAGCATTCTTTAGAAATTACGAAATATTGATGAATGAGAATATTGCAGTTGCTCTCTTTTTCTTTCTATCTCTCATGTTGTTGACGAAAATACAGAAACACCAATTCGAAGTATGGCAATGACCATACAGTACTTTCTTCTTCATTGTGAATTAGAATTTATTGTAGGTAATGTACAAACATTAGAGTCATTCCATGCAAAGTTTTACATTTCATGTATGACGACTAAACTATCATCAGATAGGAAAAATATTGTGAATGTGTATGTGTGTCTTTTTTTTTTTATTGGGTTATTTTACGACGCTGTATCAAGATCTCAGGTTATTTAGCGTCTGAATGAAATGAAGGTGATAATGCCGGTGAAATGAGTCCGGGGTCCAGCACCGAAAGTTACCCAGCATTTGCTCATATTGGGTTGAGGGAAAACCCCGGAAAAAACCTCAACCAGGTAACTTGCCCCGACCGGGATTCGAACCCGACCACCTGGTTTCGCGGCCAGACGCGTTGACCGTTACTTCACAGGTGTGGACTTGTGTGTCTTATTTTCAAAACAAACTATGCAAGGAGGATGACATAACCTCTTCTTTGACATAATCTCCTTCAAATCTGTTGTGCTGTTGCATAAGATATTCACAGGCCTCATGACTTTAGGAAATCAAAGGAGTGTGGCATTGCCTAGTCAAACAACATGATTCAATACTTTGAAGAAAAGCAATTGGCATTCATGCGTAAATATTTTATTATAGAATCAAATAATAGGTGTAAAAAATAAATTTGAAAGGTATATGGAGGAGGGAGGGAAAACTTTCTTTTTTAATCTAATGTTGCGCATATTCATGTGTAGCCATTTGCACCTCTGTCTGCTTTTTGGCGATTTTGTTCTGAGATTGGTGCACTCATTATGTCGGATTCTCTTAATGTCGTACAATAGGATGATATATGAGTATGGAAGTAGGTGAGATGGATGAAGATGAAGGTCATAATGACGTCAACCATACCATACTCAAGAAAGGACGTAGTTCTACGTCGAAACCAGGACAATGTTGAGGCTGGCAAATTTTTTCAGAAAACATCGATTCTCATAACTGAAAAGAGAATTACGCTATAGAAACTCAGTCTGCAGTAGATTCTTTACAGTTTCAAGCCACAAAGGGGAAAAAACTAGAGGAGAGGGATTCGATCCGTTGCTGTGGATTGAACTTCGGCGTAGCTCAGTGGTTAGAGCACTTGGTACGTAGAATCAAGGACCCAGGTTTGATCCCTGGCACCGGAGCGAATTTTTCTCCTCTAATAATCATTCTTTACAGTTCTTTTTACAGTCATGTTCGGAAGCAAGTGGTTTGAACTTGGAAAAAATGTTTAATGTCATTGCATAATTTCTAACACATGCACACGCACATATGTATGCCTCATATGCCTCAGAAAGGTTTTCATCATATAATTGATTTGGTGAGAACTAAAAGGCACTAAGTGACTTTTTTTTTTGGGAAAAGTGAGTTATACATTGTTTCTTATATTTTCAAGATAGCCCTATTGATTGGTAATGAAAGAAACTACCTACAATTGTGTAGGAGAGTAAATTACAAGCTACAATGGATATGTATCTACATAAAGTAAACCTTAGTATCTTTCAAAGTTTAATTTGTTAGCTTTTTAAGGTTTGCTTGGAATTATTTAAGAAAACAATAGTTTGGCATGGATTCTGAAGAAGCATAAGATCAGCTAGATTTTCTAGGTAAATGATGAAGGATGAGTGAAGTGCAGAAAAATTCTCTCGGCACCGGGATTTGAACCCAGGTTTTCAGCTCTACGTGCTGACGTTTTATCCACTAAGCCACACCGGATTCCAATTCCCATGCCAGATTGAATCCTCTCAGTTTAAGCTCCACAGTTTAGTTTCCCTTTAGTGGCCAACCCTCATGCAATGTGTCACAGATATGTGACAGTGGCACAATGTCCAACACACTATGTGCTGAGGTGCACTCATTACGAGTGACTTAGTCATACAGTGCATGAGAGTTGGCCACTAAAGGGAAAGTAAGAGGTGGAACTTAAACTGAGAGGATTCAATCCAGCATTGGAATCGGAATCTGGTATGGCTTAGTGGATAAAGCGTCAGTACGTAGAGCTGAAAACCCGGGTTCGAATCCCAGTGCCGGAAAGAATTTTTCTCCGCTCCACCCATCCTTCATCATATGGTAACGCAGAATTCCTGCACGGAAATATCATATGTACTCCGGTACATCGCAATAATATTTCTAGGTAAAGTTAAGACTCAAACCTTTTAGAAGTTTGTAGAGAATCTTATATGAATATTCACTGTGTACTAAAGAAAATGGTTTTCACTTTTGGTCTCAGACTCCAGTCCAAAAGATGGCAGAGGTTGCAACAAAGTGCGTCATGCAGTTCCGGGATGTATTTGTAAGGAGATTTATTGCGACATAGGTTCTTTCCCAGTTAAAACTTCATTATCTGCACTCTGAATTAAAGTATTATTTCAAAGGTTGAAATTTAATTTTATACTTGCAAAAATAACAAGAACGTTACCTAAGTACCAATTTATTGTCTGATACTTTGATGTAGAATTGAAAGAAACTACGTAATTACAGTGCCAGTACATTCATTTATTTCTCTAACTATAGTAAAATACAAAATTATAATTTATATTACATTTTTAACATCAATGACCCATTTCTTCAGGGCCGGATTTAGGTATAGTGCTGCCCCTAGGCAATGCTAAAATTTGCTGCCCCTAAATAGTTTATGAGCAGCTTCTATACAGGTCATGTTTACTTTAAATTAGTTTTAAATTAAATATTAGAGTTCAGAAAACAAATTACTGGAATCAAAATACATGCATCTTACTTGTGAATTGTAAAGATTTCCTTTGCTCTTTCTTCACAGAGAAAGCCTTGATGATGTCATCAAAGTCGATCTGATGAAGCACATCAGAATCGATGCAAAGAAACATTCGAATACATTCATTGTTGAAACAAAATTGATTTGTGAAAGCCAGGCTGTGGTCTATTTTTAAGCATTGGTTTTGTTGGTGGTATAATTATTACGAGTATTTCTTACTTCGATAGGAAGTATAAAGTAAATTTAAAAATAAACTTCAACTCTTTTCGGAATGAACCTTTCATATCAAATTATATGGGGCACATGCTGGAAGGTGATTAAATAGTATTGATGACGATATACCTACGGGTATATTGAAAATATGACTGATAGTGTTGTGGTTATTATTCACAGAGATAAATAATAAACACACATCCAATTTTATTTTCAACAATGCGTTCTTGTTTATACAAGCAATTAAATTTAAGCAGTTTTACCCAACCATCTGAGGTCAACAAAGAGAAACAACAAATTTATGAGCCTACTATTCCGTATTTTCGAGAAAAATATCAGATGGAAGGCACCTGGGAAGTACATGGTTTAATGATTGGAGCGAGGGGCACCATCCCACGATCAACTGTAAACACTATCAAAACATTTGGAATCCATGACATCATTCCAAAAATAATTACTTCTAGCATTAAAGGGTCTGTGGCAATTCCGAAAAATCATTTATACGGAATATCATAATTCCTCCCCCCCCCCCTTTTCTATCCGTTAGTGTGTGATTGTTACAATATATGTACAAATTTATTATTTCTTAAATTTAAGCTCCTAGTTCACATTTCAATTTGACTCATCTATTTACTGTAATCGTTATTATTCTTATATGTGTGTTATTCTGTGTTTTTGGCAACTCAGGATGCCTGATCAGACTATTTCTTGGAAATAAATTATATATAACGTGGTACTGGTATTACAATACAATTATGCAGCTGCACACTTTCCTTTTACTCTTGCTGCGACTGCGATAATGTGATAAGAAAACAATATCCGATTTCCATAAGGTGTTAAAGAACAAACTTCAGAAAACGTTTACCAACAAGTGTTTTAAAAACAAATTTCACTGTAAAATAAAATGGAAAAAAAGGAAGAGAGAGAGAATGTAGCCCCTCCCCGCCTAGAAATTGCTGTTCTAGGCAGCTGCCTGGGTTGCCTAGGTCTAAATCCGGCACTGCATACCTTACCAGTCTGAAAAATAAAATAAACCTAAACATTAAACATTTAACCTTCTGACACATGTTTTCAATTTACTGAAAATCACAAAGTGTAGTTAGTTTCTTTCACGACTCACCAATTCAATTATTGTTAGAATTATTTTAATTTTGTCTTTGTTAGCAAAATTTTACAAGAGAATTGAAGCAATATCCAAGATATATCTCAAAATACTGATCATATAGATGAAACCATATTATTCATTTTTAAATAGTTTTAGATCACATTATGCTGTGGTCCACAAGTGTTTGTGCTGTTGGCTTTACTGACCTTGGAAGTGGACTCAGGGGGAAAAAGACTGAATGAGTGCAAGTTAAGAACGTCGATTGGTTCTCTGTGGTAGGTTGAGGATGTTTCTCGCATACAGGATTCAGTTCTGGTTGAAGTGAATTTATATTTTGTCATCGAAATTAAGTATGTGAGTGGTGTATCACGCTCTGCACTATATGGTTAACAAATACATAAAGGTATATTTTTACACAAAATTATCAATGCAATTGCAATATGTAACTAAAATTATGAAGTGCTTGCAATTTTTAATAACTTATGCAAATATATTTAATATAAGATACGCTGTATGAAAATTTTGACTTATATTCTACTATCTTTACATGTCCACTCACAATGCAATTACTTTAACAATTTCATTTCAAGCAAAATTGAATCCTGAATGTATTTGTGAAAATTACCTCCAACTGATCTCAAAGGGAAAGACAGCAGTTGGCCAAGCATGTCGGATTCTTTAATATACAGAGTGTTTTATTTATGGCTGGCCTTGATTCTGAAGTGAACCTATGTGTAACAACGCTTTCTGCCAGTTCTCTCGGACATTTCGAGCCTGTTATAGAACAGTACAAGCATTAAAGTCATATTTAATTAGGTTTGAAGAGGGAGCTATTTGAAAGTGTTGTATAAGTGGCTTCTCCATCAGTAAAACAGTCTGGGTTGTCTCAAGATATTACAAACTGCCTGTGAGATTTGACACTGTGCACTATGTCGATAAGCAGGTCTTTAAAAATAAAATGAACCAAGACTTGCTTATACTGGGTGTTCAGTTCAAAGTGTGTCATGGCTCGCTGTATGCCATCATGTGGCTAGTCGATGAGCCTAGAGAATTCAATCTTCCTACACTTCCTCAGAGGTGTATTATTTCTGTGCCAGAGAAGTTGCCTAGCAAGTACGGCATTCATTCAGAAGAGTACTTATTCGCTAATCCCTTATTCATCTGCCGTAAAAAATCTTGGCTTCTTTTTTTATAATAATCTAAGTTGGAATTTTCAAGTTAAAGAAACGATAAAAAAAAATCTGTTCCTCCATTCACTGTTTGAGTCGCTTGAGAAACTTCTTGCCCCAGCAACTAAAACTTACCCTAGTACAAACCCTAATAATGTCGCACTTCGATTATTGTGACGTTTTGTTAAGTGACCTAAGTTCTGAACTGTCAGTCAAGTTACAGTGAGCTCAGAATATGTGCGTCAGATACGTGTGCAACATCCGACGATATGATCACATATCACCGTCCTTCGCAAGTCTTTCGTGGCTCCGACTTAAAGAACGCAGAACTTTACACTCTTTGTCTTTACTCTTTCGAATTCTGCACACCTCAGCACCAAATTACCTTTCGTCTCATTTCTCTTATCTATACTCTAACCACGACGTAAATACCAGATCACTTATCTGTGGCACGCTAAGTATACCTCTTCATAAAACATATTGTTATTTATCATCTTTTACAGTATCCACCTCGCGTCAATGAAATTCCTTGTCACAAAATATTAGGGGCTGCAAGACAATAAATACCTTTAAAAACAGCTTAAAAGATAACCTTATTAGCATTTCACTCCAATCATACTGATTTAAACTATCACTGACTACATTGTTATTTCTTTCTTTAGACATCATCCTGATAGTGCTGTATTTTCAAAATTGTCTCATAATAATCTCTTCCTATTATCTAATATTATTTGAAATATATTAACATTCTATGTATTTTAGCTTAATTCTGCTACACAGTTTATTTCAATGTTTAATTAATAGGTCATAGTATTTTGTTGTTTAATTCGTAAATAACTCTTGTATACATGTAACTCTCATCTAAATCAAATTGTTGAATTCTTTGTAAGTTCATGCATATGTATATATACTTTTTGCTGGTTGAGTGGGAGAGAAGGCCTTACGGCCTTAACTCTGCCAGCTAAAATAAATCATTATTATTATTATTATTATTATACTTATTGATATGTACGGTAACGCCGGTAGTAGCAGGAATGTGAACTGTTTCGAAACACGTACTGAGGTGAGTTTTTTTCTTACTGTCGGGATATGGGGAGAAGGTTAAGACAATTACTTATGTATTTGTTGACATTAACTTCGACAGTCAACATGGACACGGAGCATTTAATTTGTACTGTGGAATGTTGCCGTACGCAACCGATGATAACAAATACCCTGCTTATGACTTGCCCGCGCAAAACACAGTTCAAAAGAGGTTATGGTAGACCACCATCTGTTGCTACGACGTTCAAGTTACACCGTACACGTTCTCAAGTTCAGATTGAACGCCTTGATTAATAGGCAACTTCTCTGACACAAAAGCTGAAACTCGCTTCAAATCGCTGACTCATCAACAGCGACGTCATGACACTTTGAAATGAACACCCAGTAGACGTGGTGCTGTTTCATCGTAGAGATTGTCAAATGAAGCATGGGTGACACTGTTTCTTGTTGCAAGTAAAATAAAAAAAAAAAAGATGGTTTATCATTGATGTTATCAATAGGGTAGTGAGAAATTTAACCTTGTTTCTATTACTGGTGTATTGAATCATTGTTTTAGAGGAGCTAGAAGATTTTTTTATTTCTATGACTTAAAAGACTGATTGAGGATGATGTTTCATGCTAAGGGCTTGAATGCAGCAGAGATTGAAACATATACCTCTGTTGTTTCTATAAGAGATTTTAATTTCTTTTTTAAGACTGTTTTAAGTTGTATATATTTATCTGAAGTTTTGTTTCTGTATGATTATAACAAAGATGTGATAGCTTTCATTTGCAGTCATATGTACAACTGTTAGTTTAATGAAGTCATGTATTAGCAACTGCATGCGTTTAGATTCGTGTATATGTGCATAGCCACAAACTGCACCCTGAGACAAACAAGTTGGGCCATGTCACAATATTTGCTTGTACTTATGCCAATTCTTGATATAACCATGTAGCACTAAGTTATGTTGGCATATTAAATGGTGCTTTTTTTATAGGTAAGAAACTTCGTTTGATGCAGCTTATTTTTGTTCTGTGGTAACAGAAAAACATATTACCAAGCGTCATACATGTGCATAATTTGATTATTTTTTTTTTTTATGAAATTTATATGCTGTAAACCTCAGGATAAAAAGTAACCTGAAGTTTGTTACTTATATGGGATTTTACTCCCATACAAATCCATCTTTTATGATACACAAGCTATTGTATTTGTTGAATTTCAGAAAAAAGAGAATTTATTCAATCTATAATTTTTCATGACATTGCAATAGGGAACAATGATTGTTCGCGTAGGCTTCCACGGCTGGTGTACATGATGTGTGGATAACCTTCAGGGCTTCTACCGCGTTATCTTGGTGTTGGTGGCTGACATTTCGACCGCTGTGTTGTGGTCATCTTCAGAGCAGTTGTTGGATAAGGAAATAGTCTGCGAGCTGGTATATATATATAGCGGTCTCGATGGGGGGAGTACTTGCGGTGATAGGTCGTAGGTACTCCTTCTGGCATCTGATTGGTCCTACGTTGTCCAATCCGATTGAGGTCTGTATGAAGGGGAGTATTCATATTAAATACTGGCCCTCATAAGGTCCGAAAGAGTGACGTAGGACCAATCAGATGCCAGAAGGAGAACCTACGACCTATACTTAGGAATGAGAAACCAGGTCTCCACATGTACGCGGTGCCCCCCTTCATCCGGACATCGGGCACGGTATCAAGGTCACTCTTTCGGACCTTATGAGGGCCAGTATTTAATATGAATACTCCCCTTCATACAGACCTCAACCGGATTGGACAACGTAGGACCAATCAGATGCCAGGAGAACCTACGACCTATCACCGCAAGTACTCCCCGCATCGAGACCACTATATATATACCAGACAATTTCTTTATCCAACAACTGCTCTGAAGTTGACCATAACACAGCGGTCGAAACGTCAGCCACCAACACCAAGACAACGCGGTAGAAGCTCTGAAGCTTATCCACACACCAGGAAACAATGATGTTTAGCAAAGAAGGGATGGGGTGAAATTAATTTTCAGATTGATTGCATACAAGGTTAGAAGAATTTTTGTGAAAAGGAAAACATATTATCGGGTTTTGCAACTCACATTTCATTGTTCTGAAATTATAAATTTGGCATTGCCATGTTTTTAATGTATGGCATTTTTACGCAAACAGCAGGTTAGTTTTTTTTTTTTAGTTATTTAATGACGCTGTATCAACTACGAGGTTATTTAGCGTCGATGAAATTGGTGATAGCGAGATGAGGGTGAGGATTCGCCATAGATTACCTGACATTTACCTTACGGTTTGGGAAAACCTCTGAAAAAACCCAACCAGGTAATCAGCCCAACCGGGAATCGAATCCTTGCCCGAGAGCAACTTCAGAATGGCAGGCAAGCGCCTTAACCGTCTGAGCCACGCTGGTGGCCAGCAGGTTAGTTATATTTTACTATCGTAATTACAAACAAATGAAATGAGAGTTGTAAACTAAAATAAGACAATATTTTCTGCCATTACGTACGGACTGATTCCCTAAGAAGTATTCTCTTTTAATGAAGAAAAGACTTATGAATACTGTAAATATTCAAATAACCTTAATTTTGACAATTCAGTAAGGGTCATGGATGGAAGAGTAATGTCATTATCAATAAAACCAATGACATTATAGTTATGCCATCCTGCTAAATTGCAAACTAAACTTAGGAATACTGCTATCTAGTATTTTTTTCTATCAGAAGGCACACCAACATAAAAATGTACAATTCCACATGCTTTTGTTTATTCTGCAAGCACTGCTGTCGTGTGCCTTGTTTATAAGAGCACCTGCCTTTATGAGTGTGCCAACTGATAGCATCAATGCCGCATAGTGGTATAGCAAAACTTTAGGCTCACCTTATATGTACTTAAAGACAGAACATTCTCTTGGTAAAGTAGGCCCTGACCATTTCTTTCTGTACTACTTAGAGTTTCTTTTACGGACTTATTCTGCTGTTTATCCCATTAACTTTGCATAAAGGATGTATTAAATTAAATTGTTTTTGATATGCACAACACCTGCATAGAATTGGAATATATCAGTCCCCTAACTGCCTGTTGTGCAACTCAAACCAAGAAATGGATTCGGAACACCTCAAAATCAATGCTTCAGTGGCTGGCCATGATAATATCTTTGAAAAATATTGGAGTGCAAGAGGTCACATGACTTTATTGTCAAACGCCTGGCATTCAAAAACAACAACAACAACATTATATTATATAAAAAACACTACCTAATTAAAAAATTTGCTTTTCAGAATGTTCTCCCATAATCACTCGACTTTACATATTATCTCAGATTATTGAAAACCATATTATTTGACGTATATGTTATAGATGCAGCACTTTCCGAATGAAAGACTTAACCTTAATCTTGTTAAAAATATTTGGCATTCACTATTTCTCTTGCTTGGTTTTGAATTAGAAGTTTAAACAATTTTTCTAGCCGAAATTTTCATACACAACATAGAACAGACACACATTCTAAACAAGGGCAGTCGGTCTGGTTGGCAGAGTTGGTATAGCGCTGGCCTTCTATGGCTGAGGTTGCGGATTCGATCCCGGGCCAGGTCGATGGCATTTAAGTGTGCTTAAATGCGACAGGCTCATGTCAGTAGATTTACTGGCACGTAAAAGAACTCCTGTGGGACAAAATTCCGGCACACCAGCGACACTGATATAACCTCGGCAGTTGCAAGTGTCGTTAAATAAAACATGATATTTTAAACAAGGACAACAATAAACACACAGACAACATCATTTACTAGCACAGATTTGTAGACGACATACTAATACTATATAAAGGAAACAAAAGATAGATTGAAAACCTCCACAAACACACAAACAAAATATATCCAAGACTACATTACACACTAGAAACAGAAAATAACAAATTCATAAATTTCTTAGACATCACAATAACAAAAACAGACAGCAAACATAAGTTCAAAGATACAGGAAACTCACTACCACGGTAACACACATATACAACAACCTTAATCACCCCACACAGCACAACTATGCAGCATTCCGATCCATGATACACAAACTGATCAATAATCTTATGAGTCAACAAAACTATAAGGAAGAAATACACACTATCAGATACATAGCACAGGAAAATGGATACAACCCCAACAAAATAGACAACATCATAAGAAAGACTAAACGCAAACAAGAAAAGCAACACAAACACAAGAATAAAATAAATACATCTCACTAACATACGAAAACAAAAACACATACAAAATTGCATCATCTTTCAAGAAACTAAAATACAACAGTGCATACAGAACACACAGCACACTATATAAACATCTTAACACACAGACAAGACACACAAATAAATACAGGTGTATACAAGCTATCAGTGGCGTATACTGGTTAAAGGGTTTGGGCTACCGCTGACCCTATTGTTACACAAAATATATCTAACAATTACTTTAATTTTAATTACTATGGTAAAACTAATAATACAAAATTATTACATTATGTTATATTATAAACTTTTTCTTTTGTAATTTCCTTGGGCTACCGCCGGTAGCCCGCAAAATACGCCCCTGCAAACTATTATGCATTAGTTACAGTGACTTCCACGTTGGACAGACTGGAAGATCATTTCAAATACATTACAAGGAACATATCACAGCCATAACCAAACCACACAACCCTATGCAGAACACATCACAAACTCCAATCACAACTACAGCAACATAGACACTGACATGAAAATACTACACATCCAGCCAAAAAACCAGAAACTTCACACTCTAGAATAATATGAAATTTACAAACACACAAAAACACACCTTCAACACATCCTGAACACTCAAATGAATTTCAGAACACACGCTCATTTTTGACACAATCATGAATACACTCCACCACAACAAGAAACCAAAAAATAGTGTTGGAACTCACTAGGATTCGGAGGATGGCGCACACCACGTCGAAACTAGTCAGTCAGGTAATTTACCATCAATATTATAACATTAACACAATGAAATAGTTATTACTTGTTCAGTGACGATCATCAGTGATTAAGCAATTTGTTAGAATTCTGCAGAGATTATCTCTTGATCACGTTCGTCACATGTTATAGGAACTATAAGAAGAAGAGAAATCACTCGATAAAATATTATCCAAGACTGGAATAAACGTTGGAAAGAAGAAAGAAAATAAATAATTAACATAACAGATTGACAGCACATGTTTAACATAAAATTATCGTACCAAGACTAAAATTCGTAACATTCACGCGATGATGTCAGTGAACGTTATATCCACCCTTGATTCCGCCTACGAAACCATTTAATACCTCCCACATGTCTCGACTGTTATTTGGGCTGCCTAAGCAAAAATGAACGGTTTAAGTCACTCTGTATATAATTACCGATCACACTATGTAAAGAAATCGTATCGAGAAAGGGCAGTGTTCACAAATAATTACTTTAAAAAATTGTTGCAATAAGAACTGAGTTAATAGCAACACATGTGATATGATATATGGAACATTTTAGATTTTCGAACACAGTAAGATATAACGCAACATCTAACAACAAAATTTTGAAACATTATAGTTCTCCTCCTGTTTGTTACTAAAATTCGCTGCCTTATCCAAATCCTGAGTTTGAATACTGGTACTGCATGATATCCTTGTTCAATTAAAATCCAGCCACTGTCAGAGTAGATGCTTTCCTTTAAAGATCTAAAATAAGAGTTTGTTTGTTGATTATGACTTCTCAGATACAGCTCCAATCACAGGATGTGGTAATGTATGTCTACCAATGATGCATTAGCATTGTCAAGTGATTTCCCATGTCAACTCCACGAGGAGTATGAAACGTTATCATATCTCGAGTTCATAGATGACGACAAACAAAGGTTGATAATTTTAATTTCAATTTTAAATAAATGTCATCTCATATCTTAAAATTTGTTCACTGTGGATGATGGTAGTAAAAATGAGTATGTTGATGTCGATAAAAAATAACACTGGTCAACAAAATTAAACATATTTTTTTGTTAAAAGATAAAGAATGGGTGATTCTTGTAGAATTTTTCGTGCTGATTTCAGATTTGTTTCCAAAATTGTTCTTTCACCCAGGGTTTTTGAGTAATTACATTAACTGTACTTCATACTTTTGTAGTATTGTAATATTTTACCTAAAATATATTTATTTACATAAAATGTGTGTGAAATAGATTTTAGGCTATACTTCGCTTGAGAAACGTCTCTTTTGAGTGTCCAGCAGTAGTGTGACAGAATATTTGGCTCCATTTTTCCTAGTAGCGCCATTTCATTTCAGAAAAATCCTGGCGAAAATGCTCCCCATGTTCGTCGCTCACACCCGAAGGTTTTGAGGAAAGAAAAACTAGATGAGAATCCAAGAAGTTATTTTGCGAGATACATGACACTCCATCACGTTATAGTTCTGAATCAGCTCGCTGACAAGTTCTCTGTAATCTTCTGATCTGTGATTCAACAGTCTGTTGAATGATTATGTTTCCGGCATATCATTGGAACTGGAAAAGGCATATGATGGGATCCTTTTAGCCCACCAGTTAGGCTAATAGAGTTACATAAAGCACAACAGACTTCAGGGGCCCAGTTCCTGTTCTCATCTATTTTGCAATCAAAAGAACACTCGTATGATCTTTTAACTAGTGTAGTAAAATTAACCTGTGTGCTTTCAAAGTTAATTAACCACAGACGTAACAAAAATTGTTTGTGATTTACACAGTATTTCGAGGTATGTTTCACTTTATAAGATACTTTTACCACGCTTAAAATTAGGACAAAGAAAACATGGGTTATTAAACTTGTTTCATGAATGTAAGTTCTAACTCAACAGAGAATTAATACTAACTCTCGCAGTCTTATGAGCAATAAAATTCATTTTTATGAATTCTAACTTAACAGTGATCTAAAGTTATAGGTCAATTGTTAAAGCAATAAAATGAAATATTTGAAATATTTTCTTTCCACTAGCATGTTAAGGACTGTATATAGCAACAAAAATAGCCTAAATCAATTTTTCTAAAATTATAAAAAAAATGGTGGGTGGTAGAAAAATTCTGACTTCATTTTTGAAATCAACAGATGACATTACATAAGAAACAGCAGAAATTGCACATTTAACAAAATCATTGTTGACCAGTGATAATTTTTGTTACTAGGGATAATCCTTACAATGAAAACATTTGACATTACAAATATTCATGTGTCCATACACAAAGCTTGCCGATAGGGTACTAAATCGCCATGGTGACTATACCTAATAGGCAGTGGTTGTGCAAAGGTAATGTTATCTTATAAACAGCTAATTATTGTAATAACAGGTGATGAATTCTCAGGATACGCAATGTGTATTGTCTTTACATCTGGATCTCACTTTATGCTATTCCTCATCATGACAATGTTAGGCATTCTCGTCCACATATTAGTAATATTTTAAAGCTATTGCTGCAGTAGGCTACTATTCTTTCGTCTCGCATATCTCCAAGAAACGCCAAAAATAAATTATAGTTTATTCTAGTAGATCTTTTTTTATCTTTTAAGTATTCAGAAAGAATTTCACTGTATGTTAAAAACATACTAACTTTCTTACAGCAATTCGTGTTTTAATATTTCCGACATTAAGTGAGAGACGATTTATACATTATGCATGTATGCATGTGCGTGCGTGTGTGTATGTGTATTTTTTTTTATGATCCTAGCACTACACTACACTGTTACTTTCACCATGCTACTTAATGTTCAGGTGTGGAAAAGAGATACATCATAGATTAAAGGGAACCCTTCAGTTTACTAATGCCAAATATTTGTAGGAAATATATAGGGGTTCACTTACCTTTCTTCCCACCATAGTCTGAACACACGTTCTCACCATGAAACAGTACTAACAATACCATCCCATCGCTCCTCTCCATACTCATCCTCTTTCACAATAGCCTGCCAAGACTCTGGAATTCGCTAGCTGCTAGCATCAGGGACTGTCAAAATAAAATTGAATTCAAACGCAAACTTACTAGGCACTTCGTCAGTAATTGAGACTCGTTCAGACATAGCTTCTTGTAAATAGTTCTTTTAATCTAGCACAAAATATTTCAGTATCCGGTAATTTCATCACTATACAATTTTTTTATTCTAGGTTTAATTTGTAATTCAGTAAATATAAAATATATTCTTTGTTCTTAACGTCTATGATAAATTGTCTAGCTTTCATTAATCAGGTAATCTTTTCGTACTTTGAATTTTATTGTAATAGTAGGGCCTAATTGTAAATTTTATATTAATTGTAATTTTATTCTTCATATTGTAGCTGTAATCCCCTGATGGAGAGACAGAGAAGACCTGACGGCCTTATCTCTACCACGTTAAATAAATAAATACTAATACTAATACAGGGCTCCTACAAAAGACCTTTGCATTTTCGAACACATGTAATTTACGTTCTATGAATCTGAAGTGCATGACAATAGCACCAGTGGAAAGAGAAACTCAAAAAGTTTGGTTGTGGCAACATTGTTTTCCTAGTTCCTGCATCATAATAGCGCATTTAAACAAATTTGTTCATTATTGATGCGAAATGGCTGCTATAGAGGACAGAAAAGCTTTTTGTGTGCTTGATTTTCATGTGAACCAGTTGGTTATTAATGTGCAACGGCATTACCGAACAAAGTTTGGTGCAGATTTACCCAGTGTGCCTACAATCCGTGAATGATAATCTGATTTTAAGACAAGATTCTTTGCAAGCTGTTGCGATTGTAGTTGTATCAGTGCAGTTGCTGCAAGCCCTAAAACCAGAGGACAAAGTGCTGCGAAGAAATTTCTGCATAAGTATGCAGACTTTAATTGAACATGGTGATGAATTTATTCGTTCTGTGGTGTTTTCTGACGAAGTCACTTTTCATCTTTCTGGTAAGGTGAACAGACATAACCTCAGAATCTGAGGGTCGGAAAATCCGCGTACTTACGTGGAACTTTACTATAGGCTTGATGTGTGCCATGTTACCAAGGGGGGACAAATGGAACATCTTTAAGATAAGGAACTAAACTTCTTGAGTTTCTCTTTCCATTGATACTATTTTCATGCACCTCAGATTCATAGAACGTAAATTACATGTGTTCGAAACCGGAGAGGTCTTTTGTAGGAGCCCTGTATTATATTACATATAACTGTTTAAGTAAAGTGACAGTTTAAAGAATAACTTTTCACATTTTCATTACTTTTGTTTTCATGGCTTTTATGTTTAGCGTGTATGTTATAATAATAAAAATACTATCCCTAATTTCATACTTCCGGCTAGTCATCCTATTATGCACTGTGTATATACAAATCGAATCTTAATAGGATTGCCAACATTCTTCTTTGTAGCAAACAAGGGAAATGAGCATACTTTCATAATTATAATTGTACAATATAATAATGTACAATTTAGAGAAGATATTTTATTAATATAAATGGTAATATCTGATACATACAGGGTGTCAAAAAAGTTCGTTTACAACGTTTCAGGGATGATAGAGGAGGTAAAAATATACATCTTTTTTTATGTGACAAAAACATCTGAGACTTGTTATTTCGGCACTATGAGTTAATAAATGCTATGAAGAGATCGTGTTCAGACTCTGTTACCTGAATGCAGTAATGTGAAAAAAAAAATAAAATAAAAATTTTTGTCACAGATGTGATTCAACTGCTTTCCATTTAATAGAATGCACAATTGATTTCTACTCACTATGGACTGTCTGAGAGACTACTTAAAAAAATGTCAGCGAATAATCGCTGTAGCTTCAACAATGCAAGCAAGCAGTTCTTCTGCCGTATTTATCGGGGTCTCGTAAACCAAACATTTCATATCCCCTACACGGAGAAATCCATAGGGGTTAAGTCGGGAAATCGAGGTGGCCATAGACTACTAGCAGAATGCAAACTTACCTTTCTTAGCGTCCACTCATTGCATTTGTAATGTGACTTGCCTTACAACGTGCTGCAGGCAAAACAATCAAAACAGAACTGACTGGTAAGTGGTCTGATGGAAGCTAAGCAACCTACACTTTTAGGACACCTGCTGGCAAAATAGTGCATCCGCCAGATTTTTGTCACATAAAAAAATATGTTTGTTTTTACCTCCTTTATCATCCCTGAAACGTTGTAAACGAACTTTTTTGACACCTTCTGTAGCCACCACAGTGTCTCAGAGATAGCACTCTAGGATTATAAGACAGCCTGGGTTCAAATCCCGGTACATCCACCTCGAATTTATAACTTGTGTTGGGCAAGCCTTGTTGTTCAAATAACACGGATTTTCTTCAGGTACTCCAATCTCCCTGTGACATTCATTCATTGTATCCCAACAATTCTCCATCATCATCATCATCATCATCCATTATAATAATTGTAATGTAGATACATCAGCTTTAGTGCACTCTGGATAGTTTCTAATGAACTAATGCGTTTCACGCGACTTAGTTCTTACAGCTCATCATCTTCGTAGTTACAATATTTTGTCAGAGCACAAGTAATATTTAACTTACCAGACCATAACTAACAGCGACTGAGTCTTAATATTGCAACTATGAAATGTTGCTTAAGCGCAAACAACCCGTGTTATTCTGGACAGCTAAAAATCTGCGACCTCTACGAACTAAGTCACGTGAATAGGGTATTAAGTGGTCTATGCCTTTTGGCACAAGTGACATGAGTTGGTGCAAATAATGGCATTGCACAAAAAATAGAAATCGAATGCCTGTGATTAAACATTCATGTCCATTACAGATAATCTAAGAGTTTTACATCTTTAGAATACGTAATTTTCTAAGCAATCTTTAGTATACGTAATTTTCTAACTAATCTTTAGTATACGTAATTTTCTGACCAGTCTTTAGTATACGTAATTTTCTAACCAGTTATCACTTTTGTCTTTCAATTTATGTAAAAGAAATTTCTCATCTCATTGTTAGGCTGCCAAACTGATAAATCACGCCTATTACAATTATGAATATATGATTAAGTTTTTAATACAAAACTTCCCCTGCACACACATACATACAGGAAGATTCAGGATCTCTGCATGACACTACATACATAATACAAGCTGTGTGATTCTGATGATTGTGAAAGAGACATTACTCTAAAAATGAACTTTTCAGAGATTATAGAAAAATTGCTCAGGAGTAAAAAAAAAAAAAAAAATATCTTTTGCTGTAAATGAAGTACCTGGCATATTTAAATTTTATTTTTGTTACTTACTAGTACCCATTTTATTAATGATTTGATGGTAATAAAATTGTATTATTCTTTTCACTTCATATTTAGTTTTGTATTTCAACATATTAAGTTCAAGGGAATGTAATTATTGTATAAAAAACAATAAGTAATAGAATTATAAACAAATTTACACAATTCTTATCATAGTGTTTATCACTTATAATGTGGGCACACCATTCAATATGGCTAGGTGCCTAGAACCCTAAATTTGGGTCCGACTGGGAGAGATTGTGAGTATGGGCCAGAGAGTATGTAGGTAATGCTTTTTTCCTCTTTTGCTAATCCAGTGACTAAAGTACCAAAACCAAGATAGTCTTCGGCAGCTTGCTAAAATAAGATGAAGTTCTATCATGCCTCAAAAATTGATCCAGATACTGATTGACAATATCACTTGGATCTTAATGCATAAATGTTACGATAGATCAAATTAACTTTGTAATGATTGTCGTTCCTCTTACTGCATCCTATGTTATCCTACATTCAAGCTGTTGTCAATAGTAGATATGGGAAAAAAGTAACTGAACAGATCCTTAGTAGTGCCACAAATAAAACAGTTCTGGAAGAGAACAGTTGATTGAAACATCAGTTCCAAAATGACAGTTATTCTGATCAGGATGGAAAATGGTTTGTGAAATAAGACTCCACTTCAATCATAATACAACGTGTTGGATTACACACCACATAGCATGCTGGCCATGTAAGTTATGGAGATTCAGCCAACAACGCCGTCTGCCAAGCAAACATTCTGATGTCAAAACAAGTGCTTATACAAATTTTGGCCACTCGATCGCAATTACGAGGCCGTCCAGAAAGTGATTTTTCCTGGGGCTGTTTACAGAAAAAAAAAAGGCACAATTGCATGGAAAGATTTATTGAAACAGATACAACAATTGTTGCGCTATTTGTCAACATGTCGTCCACTGGAATTGAGACATTTGTCATACCATGGGATCAATGTTTGTATCCTTGTGTTGTAGAAGTCAGCTGCCTGGGATCGGAACCAGCGTTTGACAGCCATCTGCACCTCTATGTTGATTCCATGATATGACAAATGTATCAATTCCAGTGGGAGCTATGTTGAAAAATAGCTCAACAATTGATGTGTCTGTTCCAATAAATTTTTCCAATGAAATTATGTTTTCTTTCTGTTAACTGCCCCTGGCGAACTTATTTTTTACAGCCTTCGTAATTGCGGTCGAGTGACCAAAATTTGTATAAGCACTTCTTTTGACATTACTAACGTGGTGGGAGAAAAAAAATAACATTTTTATCTGCCCCATCAGAATGTTTGCTTGTGAGTAGGATATTCTAACTCGGTGCATATCAATGCTTAAAGTGGGTTGGTATGAGCTGGGTACACATACAAAATCTGGAAAACAAGCCGGTATGGCATACCATTAATAAGACTGATAAAATGTGAATTTAATATGCCCTGCTATCCATCCCAAACAATTATTTTATTTTACTTACATTTAATTAATGTTATGAATACGATGAAAGCTCCTTTGTATAGGTAATTTTAATGAAATTGTTGTCAATTTTTTCATATAAAAGGGTCATGAGCTACGAGATCAGATGTAAAAGGAAGCTACTACTCCCTTTCATGAAGGCAGCAAGAGCGATTGGTCACTTTGCCAAGTTATATGAAGATAAATTAAAAATCAATGGAAATTCTATGACGTAGAATTGTGTAAGGAAAATGAAGATCGCCCAATATTTGGATTAAACACGAAGAAGTGAGAACAACAACATGATAAAGAGCAGAGGAGATCTGAAGAAATGGACACGAGGTCACCAGGTACTAACGGACAAAGTGGTGGAATTACAATCGTGAGGAAGAAGAATGGTTAACAGAAAAATAAAATGAAGCAGCTGTCATTATCGCACAAACTGGAAAGTATGGAAAAGATAGAAAATCATTGGCATAGATTAATACCGATCATTCCAGCTAAACAGAGGTTTAGAAGAGACTGGAATTCGAACTGGGACAGAAAATATGTGACAGGTGAGGGACAGTCTGTTCAGTCAGCAGTTGTGGTGGAAAGTAACATTCATAACAAGATCACTGAATAGGGATGTGTGGACGATGGAGATAAGGCACTGAATTTGGAGAACAAAGACATCGTACCAGTGGAAGCGAGTCAGAACCAGGAAATGAAAAAGAATAATGAGGCGAAAAATATGCTGAGACCAACAATCCATAAGAAGAAAACAGATAAGAGCATCTGCATGGAAATGTCATATGTACTTCGGTACATTAAAATAATACAAGATAAGAGCAGCTTAAGTACCACAAGTGCAATGATGTCTAGTGACACGAGTAAAAATTCAAGTGATTTGGGAAGTGAGTTAAATAGCTTAGTGGGAATGAAGGTCGGTGCAGAGATGGGATGTGAACAGTGGCAGCTCGTGATAAAATATTATGTGTGTTCACAATTTTGTGTTCCAAAATCGAAGAGAATTTGAAATCGTACTTTTAGCCTAATATAAAATACCATGATTCCAGTGTTTCACTATCGAAAAAACCGCATATAAATTCAAAAGAACATACAATAATAATAATAATAATAATAATAATAATAATAATAATAATAATAATAATAATAGTAATAATGGAACCCAGTCTTTTTATTTCCAATTTTTCCTTGTAAGCCACTTTACTCAGTTCTTTACTGTTCCAAATTGCTTGAACAGAGTTAATTGTTTACGTTTGTTAAAAATTAATAGGTACATACCACAGTGCCGTTATTTACAAAAGCGTGTGTTCAGTAATATATTTTGATTCACAACACACTGACACACTATAGCCTATACCAGTACTGTAATCCCATTTCTCATAGATTGATTACTATAAATACATGCCAGCAAATAGTATTCTTAAATATTATACACTACCATACAGATACTTAAATTCATTCCACCACCACATTCAGCCAACACGTGTTTGAAAGCCAAACTATGCTATTATGCTAACACTAAAGTATAGTAATTCACAAACTACACTCTTGTAGCAGCACTGTACACACATCCACATAAAGTAAACGTTCCGACAGTGAGATGCTGACACCTATAGGCTAGAATACAGACTATTAAATTTCCTTGTCGAGATATAGCACGTGAACGATAGCATCGATGCATCTGACATCTGTAGGATAGATTCACTGTTCACGTAACACTTTGTGCTCTTGACGAGTCATAAGCGGCGAGCGAAAGACAATTTTCTCCCACGCATGCGTGAAATTCCTGTAACCTTCTTGAAAAGAGCACGGCTTGTACGTGAACGAATGTTGCCAAGTTTACATAAGACGTTTATGCAAGATGCAGGAAATTTAAAATACTCGATTCTGATATTATACATTCCCACTACGTAAATACGGTATTAAATAATAAAACTAGTCGTGCATTAATGGAAACAAGGTGTTCACGTGCTCTTGTGCTCTTATTGACGCACCGCCACTGGATGTGAAAGTGTTTTTGTGAGTGCAAGGGATGAAATGTGGAGAGGTGAAGACAAGAAAAAGAAGATGAGTTTGTAACACTTACGGGTGAAGTTGATGATTCGGCCCAGTGAAGGTTAAGAAAATAGTTGATTTTCTAAGTATAATATTCATTCATTCATTCATTCATTTAGTAGTCGCCCTCAGTAGCATAATTGATATAGTGCTGGCCTTCTATGCTCGAGGTTGCGGATTCGATCCCAGCCGAGGTCGATGGCATTTAAGTGTGTTTAAATGCGACAGGCTCATGTCAGTATATTTACTGGAATATAAAAGAACTCCTATGGGAAAAAATTCCGGCACACCAGCGACGCTGATATAACCTATGCAGTTGCGAGCATCATTAAATAAACCATAATTTAAAAATTTTTCATTTAATATTCTGCCCAAAGGCAGGTCTTTCACTGCAAACCCAGCTTTCTCCAGTCTTTCCTATTTTCTGCCTTCCTCTTTGTTTCCTCATATGATCCATATATCTTAATCTCGTCTATCCGTATATCTTAATGGACCCTGCTAAACTACAATGACCTCAAGACCATGGAGAACGTCAAAGCAAGGTTCTTAAAAGCAGCACTGGGAATCTCAAAGTATACACCCTCGAGAATGGCATATGAACTCGCGCGAGAACCCTTCGTGATAGAGAAACTACGAAGAGCAGACTCATGCTGCCATCTACCGCAGCAGAACTTCGATTACGCACGGTCATGCAAGAGAAGAAGGCGGAAATAGAAAGTGAATTCTATGGAACGGACACAATATCAACCGCAACTGGACAGGGCCGAACAACAATTTACGAAGCGCTATAACAAGGCTAGCAGTTCACGGTTTTCACCACAAACTGTGCAGAAGATTAGAGTACCACGAACCTTCCCCCGAGTGCTTGTGCAAACTGTGCAACGAAGTGTGTCCAAAATATCATTTTAGTAAATGTGTGAATAGAACGAGGTCACTGATGGAATATAGTAAAGAAAAGTAACTCATACCGATCTAAATTGCACGTTTGTGCGCACTTCTTTCTTATTATTAATGTCGTCTATCATCTGATATCTTCTTCTACCCCAAACTCTTCTCCCATTCACCATTCCTTTCAGTGCATCCTTCAGTAGGCAGTTTCTTCTTAGCCAGTTACCCAACCAGTTCCTTTTCCACTTCCAATATTATAGATAATAAATTAGGAGAATGTAGTAGAAAGTTAAGCGAGATGATAGGGATAATGAAAACAGGCAAGGAGTATTGTGGAGGAAGCTAGCCAGTATAGCGAAGCATAGCATGAAGAAAATAAGTGAGATAAAATGTATTGCACGTAAGAAACATACATAATAACGATCTGATTGGATATTGGTGTAGTAAGGATTAGCAACAAATATTATTAGAAACAGTGTGTGTTCGATATAAGTGAACTGGAAATCAAGAAAGGAGTTGTAAAAGTGTCAATTTTTTTTAAAGGTGGGAATACAGATCAGTTTAGATGTAAGAGATTATAGTGAATGAGTGTAAGGAAAAGAGGAGGATACGATAATGAGGGAATGTAAGTAAGAGATATGAATCTAAAGTATAAGAATGCCCATAAAAAGGTATATCTGTAATGAATGTAATTGTAGCACCGGATACAAAATTGTGAGATTCATTTTACATGGATGTAAACGTTGACATGATATATATCGTATAAAGCAGGTATGTCAATTGATGCCCACAGGAGCAAGCGCGCACTTTAGAGCCCAGGAGAGCCTGAGCGCTTTACAGCGGAAAGGAAAGAGACAGATGAAAGAGGTGGTATATGCCGCTTGGTCGAGCTATATTCAGGGATGGCCAGCACTGATTCAATGGATAAAGGGAAGAGAACTTATTAAAACTGTATCCATGTTAATTTTTAGATTTGCCTGAGAAGTATAAGTGCATTATAAGAATATAAGTTTTAATTTTAATGCTCATTTTTCACAAGTTTGATTTTTTTATTCAAAAGAAATATTTTCTCAACTTTTTGTATAGAAAAGTGAAATTTTCAGGTCTAGGCCTATTTATTTAGTAGCCTTACAGAATGTTTTCGTAAATTTAATATACTGTATATACGTATTACTGAAGATAGTCTATTGAAAATTTTGAAAATATTCGCATAGAAATTGTTTGTAAGGAAATGAATTAACAAAGCAACTACTGTTACATCATAAGCAAAAGATACGTGCCCATGTGTTGTAAAAATGTCAGCTCTATAGCTTCAGCAGATTTCGATAAAATAATTTAATATTCTGATGATAGGAAGTTGCTCACAAATATCACCTTAAAAGCATAATGCAATAAGATTTTTGTTATGTAATATTAGTTAGGCTACACTTAAAACAGATACAGTACCTAGGTAACTTTGCTTTGTACAGTAATATTGTTTTGATTAGTTTATTGATTACTTTTGTAAGGCTAAAGATACCATCAATATAAATTCCAACTTATCATGTCATACTCAATCTCTTTCTTTGGAATATCACTTTCTTTATGAATGATGTGTTTCATCCACTTAATACAGTATAATATTATACTACTATGGAATTTAAGTGAATATTGCTTCTTAACTCTCTATTATGTTATTAAGATTTAAAACACAAGTGCAATATTAAGAAATCAGTGTTAGTACTTTTGTTTTACAGACATATAAAAATAACGACATAAAATTTCACGTTCCGTTTGAAGTTTGTGCACCACTGTTTTCTTAATCCAACAGGTTGCTTATTCATATACACAACCCTTCCTCTTTCCATACTTAGTGCTTGCTGCCCACGCACGACGTCAGGGTCAGACAAATGCGTTTGCTTTGACATCACTGATATAAAGGGTCAGCAACTTATAATTCGGAATGGGCATGATTCATACATTGTTGAACCGTGAGTCATGTGTGAGATCAGTATCTGTTTCAAACTCTGTTAAGCTTGGCTTACACAATGTGTCAAACACACGAAAGAATGGTAGCATGGGAAGCTCTGCCTCCAGTTGAGAGTCTCAGATTACAACTCTAATGTGTCTTCTCCTTTAAATAATGTAGTAAGATATGAAGAACTTTCTATTAGTGTAATTTTTAAGTTATGTTGCAGCTAACAGATTTGTAGTTTTTACAATAGAAGTTCTTAAATAAGCCCTATGTTACATCCCATTCCATTTTTAAGGTAATTTTTCTAAATGATTGTTGTTCTCTTGAAATTATCGCCACCATCTTTTCTGTAGGCCTATTCACTCATGTTAGTTCCATACTGTTACCTCCTTTAACCCTGTGTTACTGTGGTGAACAAAATTTACTTCACTGCTGTGGTGGGGTTTGACAAACCCCAGCGGGATACGAGAGTTATTTGAGTACACTACTGGTCAAAATTTTTCGATCAGCTATGAAAACAATTATATACTTTATTTCAATGTACAAACACATCAGAAAAATAAATATACCAACAAAATGTTTTGAAGAAAGGTTTATAAGGTTTATTGATGTAAGTTCAGACCTTGCTGCTGTTTCTTTGGCTGGCCATGTTTTCAATTTAATCAAAGAATTACATATTGAGGATAAACTAGTTGCCCAGATTTGCAATGGGTGTTATATGCATGTTACTGTAAATACAAAGGGTGCTAACACTAGTCAAAATGCCATACTCCGCCACTGATCCTAGGATTGACATTTGAAGGATTCAAAACCATAGTGGGCCAAGCACCATTTACTAAAACCGTAGAAAACAAGGGTTAAAATGAAGTTTTTATCATAATTCAATGAAAACATATAGCAAGTAATATAAAGTATACGCATTAAAACTAAATGATATGTCAATCTTCATTAAACTATGGTATTCACTTAACTTTAACCCTTGATTTCTCCATTTTTAATAAATGGCACTTGGGCCACTATGGTTCTGAACCCTTCATTTTATGTTGAAATAACGTACCAGTACTGCACAACCATTTCCTGCTTTGAAAAGAATTTGTAATACTGTGAAACCACTAATTTGGCTCCAGAACCTGCCTTAGGTTCAGACTTGCTGGATTTTAATGGTGTGTCCTGCATCCTAGATTGAGGTATATTTCTTTTGGAATGTCGAAAAGATTGGAAAAATAAATTTTTTTTGCTCATTTATATAAAATTATTTTCAAAATTCCTTATTCATTTTCTCAAGAATCTCTCCAACCGATGTTCAACATTGTCGTCAACACTGCTTGTTACCTCCCATCAGGTTGTATTGAAATAAAAACGATAACACTAGTATCTTTATTCTCTTTGAAAGTTTATTTATTATTTTTAAGATTTAAACATGTAGCATGCTTTTTTTTTTTTTTTTTTTAAAGATCAGTCTGTAATATGACATTAATTTTCCAGACTTTATCAGTAATTGAAAGGAAATTTCATAATCTAGCAAAAATGTAACAAAATTAAAAGTTTAGGTCCTATATAATTAGTTGCAATGCATAAAACTGATCAAATCAGATGTATTACAGACTGAATTAATTCAAATGTGTAGTCACGTTAAGGTAGGCAGTATCATCACCTGTCCTGGTTTCCTGAAGAGAAAAACTGGCAACTCTGCTTAGGCCTTACCTTTGCCAGGCAAAATAAAACTACTACAACTACTACTACTACTACTACTACTACTACTACTACTACTACTACTACTACTACTACTGCTGCTGCTGCTGCTGCTACTGCTGCTACTACTACTGTTGCTGCTGCTACTACTACTACTACTACTACTACTACTACTACTGCTGCCGCTACCACCGCCGCCGCTGCCGCTGCCACTACCACCGCTGCTGCTACCACCGCCGCTGCACCGCTGCCGCTGCCGCCGCTGCCACCACCACTGCTGCTGCTGCTACTACTACTACTACTACTACTACTACTACTACTACTACTTCTGCTGCTGCTGCTGCTACTACTACTACTATTACTACTACTACTACTACTACTACTACTACTACTACTACTACTACATTCACAGCAGCATATTATGCCACACAGCCTCCTAGAACTTCTCCCACATGACGTAATAGTATCGAAGTCCCTGCTTACAGTTTATTTGGCATTTCGCTTTACAACTGGGATGTTACAGGCTTACTATTTGGAGCGAGGGGTTTTTACCAAAATGTACATATAATATCCTTAAATCCTTTCAAATTCCCTTTTATGAGGTTCAGAAGATCGTAATGGAAAGTCTGAAGGCCTCTCTCTTCAAATTCTACACTATCATCTACATGTTAACACGTAAATTTTTGTTTTAATGTACACATCGAATCATTATTTTGCTCGTTTCATTTCCCTTTATCTTTTATGTTTGTTAATTCCGGATCCCAGTGGTCAACCTCACTTGAGGACGGATGATTTGAAATAAATCTTAGTAGTTCGAAACTGTTGTTTAGATGGAATAGGTGGGTTATTTACTTACTTACTTACTGGCTTTTAAGGAACCCGGAGGTTCATTGCCACCCTCAAATAAGCCCGCCATTGGTCCCTATCCTGAGCAAGATTAATCCATTCTCTATCATCATATCCCACCTCCCTCAAATCCATTTTAATATTATCCTCCCATCTACGTCTCGGCCTTCCCAAAGATCTTTTTCCCTCCGACCTCCCAACTAACACTCTATATGCATTTCTGGCTTCTCAAAAGAATATTGGACAAAATTTTGTACGACGTCAACAAAAGTGATATTCCTCGAAAGTTACTACACTTAGTCTTGTCCCCCTTCTTAAAGATAGGTACGATTATGGACTCTTCCATTGTTCTGGTACAATTTCCTTTTCCGAAATAGCAAGTACAAGCTTATAAATTTCGCTAGATAATGCGCTTCCACCCTCTTGTATTAATTCTGCTGGAATTTGATCGATACCTGGAGACTTATAATTTTTCAGATTTTCTATCGCAATTTCGACTTCAGAAAGTGTGGGTTCGGGTATAAATGGCTCAGCAGTTTGTATTTCAATTTCGTCCCGATCATTTCTATTTGGCCTATGTACATTTAGGAGTTGTCCAAAATAGTTTTTCCATCTGTTCAGGATTGAATGAGCGTCTGCAAGCAAGTCATCATTCTCATCCTTGATCACGTTTACCCTTGCATAGGTGGGTTATACTTCTATCAAATCAGATATATAATCTAGTTGATAAGCTTTTCGAGTCCTATATTTTATCCTAAAGTCTCAGGAATATTCTATATGTTGGGGAGAGATTGAGCAGAATGTTGACCTTGTGACACGGAAAATGGTCGTTCTTTTATAGCTGTAGTATGAATTTGTTCAAGTATCATTCGGGTTAATGCAAAATTCACATGGGGAAATATTAAGCATCAAGGTCTGAGGATGAAATCAAGTTGTAGCAGCGATGAATCTGTATGTCACGAAATGACATATTCCCTACGAAGTCTTTATAGCTTCTTCTTGTTACAAAGACCAGGCGTCAAATCTCTCTGTGTAAAATGCATGCGTGTAATAAACACAGCGCACATGATGATTCCCAAGTTATTCCAAGATGGGACTTAGTCTCTGAATAGCGACCAATTTCCATGTTAAAGGGTGTACATGCGTTTGTTTCTTCATTAATTTTCTGCGTAATGAAAACTTAATCCTGTTGAAAATATTTAGTGTTCTATTGCAATGTTGAACCAAAGTTAAATTATCGTAAGTACAATTTATGTACGTTGTTTATAAGATGTTTCAGGAATTGGCATAAGCTTATGCAATTGTGAAGTGAAATTAATATGATCATTGATGTAAGCCATTGTGAACACTGCAAAATGGAATCTATTAATTAATTTTAACACAAAGTAATAGATAATGGCACAAGTATAATTTTTTGCTAATTTTTCTATCATTTCTCAGTTACGTCTGATGTACAGCAATAATGCAAAGATGTCTGCAGGACTGAGTGGAAACTTAGAGCTGGCATACAGGTACTGTATCGGTATCCACGTGCCGCATCTGTGATATATAAAATTCGTGAGGACACAAATCTTCACTTTTCTAGATTATACCACCGATTCTATAGTATTTCTAGGATATTCTATTGATTGCTATGCTTGTATAGATCCAGCATAAACTTCAAATAACACATGTTCCTCTGTCGTGGCACACGTAAAGGAATTGTTTGTAGTTGTACTATTTCCAGCCAGCCAGTATATCAGTGACGATGCATAAAACAATTAAATTGCTTTGGTTGCTTTTTTTTTTTTTTTACTAATAAGATTTCCACAAAAGTTCTCTTTCACACAATGACAGGAATAATTATGCCTGATATGAATACAGTACCTGATAGAGGTAACTGCTAAAATGCCTACAGTTACGTACATCATCTAAGTTTTAAGGTTAGGTATCTGGTGCATAATCATAGTGAATTTTGTAAAAGTCATTAGGTTGGTACGTCGCTTTTGAAATTGTTATTTAACTTTATGTTAATGGATGCCATATCTATGTTTCACTGCGTAATATTTTGAAGGTAGATCTGGTTAACAAATACAGCAGTGGAGGTGAATATACATATGTTTAACATGTATGTACCGGTATCCTAAAAGTTGCTGCAATTGACATTTTACTGTTGCACATAGTTAAGAGGTGTCAGAGTTGTACCATAAATGTTATTTTAGAAAAGGTTTTAAGGGAAAAAATGAGTGCTATGTTTATTTTTGTACATCACCCTCACTTTTGGCAGATGTAAGGTGTATTTGCAAACCTGTTTCATGCTGTTTCACCTACCTCTGATATGGCTGTTATATTTTAAAATAAATCAGAATGCTGTGACATAGAAATGAAGCTTTGGAGAGAATGGCACAGCTGAATAATGAGTTGGTTTGAATCATTGAACACAATTTTTTGTAACATAAGACAATATATATGTAATGTTTTGAAGAGATATTTATTACTGCACAGAACACATTCTTAACTGATGACATAACAATATAAATATTTTGAATATACTTGAAACTACCACCTTAGATATCTCCTATAGTGTCACTGATATCGACGAACTGTTTTTGCTAGATTTAAAGACACATATGAGCTTACAAATCTAGTCTATAGAGATTGAATATTAATTAATAAGAAAAAAGAATATTTTCAGCACAAAGTTTTAATGGAACAGTAGCAGCGGCGTAACATTAGGGCTGCAGAGTCTGCAATGCAGGCGGGCCTGGGTTTTTAAGGGGTCCTGCAAACACCACGTGAAGAAGAAGAAGAAGAAGAAGAAGAAGAAGAAAGAAAAGCCCAATCAATTGCAGTCTTCATGGAACTGGTCAGTTCGCTATTCACGACGTTTCATAGAATCGGACTGTGTTGTTGAATGAGTTGAATCCAGCACAGCTATAAACAATGCACACACCTCTTATGGCTGTTCCTCATGCATCTCGAAACGGACTGTGGGATCAAGAATGACACCCTTATCCTGCCGATCAATTATATCAGCATGTCTAGTAGAGCCATCAGAAGAGACACAACCAACCTCATCATAAACCTCATAGGAAGCATTCTGACAGATTGAAGATGCGATGAGAGAACGAACTGTATTATGTCTGTTGATTCAGAGGAATTCTCCATGATGGCAGAAATCCAAGACGTGAGAAAGCATTTCTTGCTCGTCGCATCTTCTGCAACGGGTTGAGTCAAGAGTTCTACCAATTTAATTTCAATCACTATAATATATATTAAATATTTTGTTATTATTTTAATAATCTTACAATAATGAGTGATTCACCCCTTTGTTCTTATAACGTGGAAATATATTGCATTAAAGTTGAACTTCTACTTGCTGTAATTATATTTATGTTATTGCTAGTTATTGATAGCTTACCGGTATACACTTTATTTTAGGGGGCCCGAAATTTTATTTTTGCAGGTGGGCCCGTATCACATTCGTTATGTCCCTGAACAGTAGCTATAAGTATAGCAGAAATTAAAGTAAATAAAATTAGAATAATAATGACGTTTACCACATGTTTCTCATGCAGGTAGTTAATAGAATATCACCATTACACTTTTATCCTTAAGATGAAATATAAGAAAAACAGTAACAGAAAGGAATGTTATTTTGTTTACTGTTTGTTTTATTTTTATTTTTATTGAAGTAAGATGTGGTGAATATTTAAAGAAAGGAGATATTTAGCAATCCTGAAAAAGCTGATATGATTCTCGTGTATGGTGAACGAAAAAAAATACAATGCTATCTTGCGATTACATTCCTGGCCACTTACTTTCAATGCATTGTACAGGTATTAATTATTTACACCTAAACTAAACAAAATAACAACATAACTTCACCGTGACTTTCTACTGTTATTGTTATTGCAGTAAACAAAATAACATCACTTTTTGTTATTGCTTTCCTTGTATCATACAGGCGTTTCATCTGAAGGATAAAAGTTTAATAGTCACATTTCATTAACTATTTTCATTAGAAACATGCTATAAACACCATTATTGTTACCAATATAATTTTATTTAGGTTAATTTTTGTTATGCCTATGCCTACCTATCCATTAAAAAATTAAAACTTTGTGTTGATAATACTTATTTTGTTTTGACTAATATTCATTCTCTGTAAGCTAGATTTGTGAGCTCTTATGTGCCCTTAACTCTGCTGAAAACAGCTTGTCGATATCAGTAATAGTATAGGAGATATCTCAAAGTGATAGTTGTAAGTGTCTCGCCAAATATATGGAAAAAGTGCCGTAAGTCAGGAATATATCAATGTCATAATCGAATAAAAGATTCACATGAGTATATTATGAGGGACGTTTCAGCATTATTTACTTTTTCACAAAATCGCTATTCCAATCGGCATATTTTTATTGCCTTTCCAAGAATACCTGCCATCTCTCAGACAATAACATATTAAACATTTTGTAGGTCGCAAGGAACTGCAGAACAGTGCAATGTAAAATTCCTGTTTAAGTGAAGACAAGCATCAAGAAAATAAAGAAAACAAAGTCGTTCTTCAATATGAGAATACACATGTCCCTGCACAAAGAGAGCAGAGAAAAATGGATGAACATTTCGATTCATTACCATACAGTCCAGATCTGGCAGTCTTTTTGTTTTGGGTCTTGAAGGCTTGCACCACAGTCCAATACTTATCAATTCTTTCACAGGGAGATTTGTTAAGTCTGTAGGATCACATTCCTGTATCATGATTCACTCTTTGGTGTCATCTATCAATTCATCTACATAACACAGTTCCAACAAAGGATGCGATCAATGCTGCACTCCAGCCCCTCAGAGTTCTGCAACCTTCTCAGAATAATGCTATTTGTAAACATGTCAACAGTACTACATCCTGCTGCATCCTGTATTGATCTAAAGGTATTCAGTGATGATAGATGAAGTTGAAATTAATTATGGTGAAATGAGCTAAAGGGTCTAACACCGAAAATTGCCCAGCATTTGCTTTGAATTGGTTGAGAAAAGACCCTGGAAAAGAACCCGAATCAGGCAATTTCTTTCAACCAGGATTCATTGTTGACCACTACTCCAAAGTGTGGACATCTGGCACCCTTGGTCTGCTATCCATTTCATTTCATAAAGGATTATTGCAACCAGGATGCTTGGAACAGAGTTCCATTGCAAACGCATGTTTGAACTAGAAAGGAGCAAAAAAAGATGAATTGGGATAGTGATCTCGTGGAGAAGCAGAGAAATGGTAAAACGATTCACTCATAAGTGTGTATCAGTGGACTTTTTCATTGATAATGATATTAATATGTTCATGATTTTAGTGCAACTCATGTAGTGTGCTTTCTTTATAAATTTATTCGAGGAGACGGTACACTGTGACAAATTATCAATATAACGAAACATACTCTTTCTTGTGTAAAAATAAATAATTTTGAAAATGATTTCTTTGTAAATTATTTGTCGTTAATTAATACAGATTTTAAAATCATTTCATTATTTCGTTTATGTTGTTTGTTTGTAGAAACATTTCAGGATTAGAATAAAACCATTGTAATTTAACAAAGAGAATGTGTATTCCTAAATCTTTAATAAAATTTGTAAAATATCTCTTCAAAACATTTAAATATTGCAGTACTCTGATTTATGGACTGTAATTTTTTTTAAAGAAAAATGTACAGTAATTAATGTCATGAATATTATTGAAAATTTAATATGAAACAGGTTTGAAACTTCCTCTCATGTATGTTACAAGAAGTCTAGTGTCTAGAACAGGAAACGTAATTGGGCTGAAAAAAAGTAAGTAGTCAGGAATTGTCATTATTAACAATATTTCCATCATATTAAAATACGTGTCAAGAATTACAAATGTTGGATTTTATTTTAAACTACATTTTCCTTGTTAGCTTACTTTTTCTTTGGGTATCACCAAACTTTTTTTATATCCCACCTTTTCCTCTTCACATGTTTACATAACAAAAATTGTTCACATGGATACATCCTTGTTCGAGGTACACTGGCGTTCAAAGGTATCTGACCCGACTAATCGACAATGATCGATAATTTGTTGATGTGAGACTTCTTTATAGGTTGACCAGACATCCCTGATTTCTGGGGACAGTTCCCGGTTTTGAGTTGCTGTCCCCGGGGAGCAAATGTCCCCATTTTTGTCTCCAGAAGCTTTGATTTCATTTCAATAACATTTTACATATAAATATTTAAGTATCGTGATGGAACTGCTGCGATTCATGCACATTTCTGAACGATCCTTAGTGTGAGACAGAAGAACCAGCGAGCACAGTATGAGATATTCTGCACTCTTCGAGAAGAACATAGCATCTTTGTCTTTAGTCATCTTAACATTCGCGTTGCGCAAAAGCATTAAAACTGCCACAGAGTCCATTTTTAAGTGGTTCAAAAAATGAGTAATTTTGTAACAAACCAACAGGTGAAAAGTGGTATGATGTTTTCAAAATTAAAAAAGAAAAAATACCATTCCATTTGAAAATCGTCTCAAAATAGTGTCATTAATCATGTATCTTCCAAGCAGTAATTCATCAGTTGAAAGAGTTTTCTCCACAATGAACTCAGTCTGGACTGATGAAAAGTCAAGAATGGAAGTTGAAACATTTAAAGCTTTGTTACAAGAGAAAACAAACTTTCATTTCTCACGTGAAGAACTTAGTGTGAAGCTGTATGGGAATGAACAAATCCTTTAAAAGTTACATTCTTCAGACAAGTATTTGTAAAATGTGCGTGTTAAGAGTTCACTGTATACAATATTATGTGAAAGAATTCCATGCATGTGTCAGTACTGAAATTGAATTCTTAGTGGTTTCATTCATTCATTCATTCATTTATTTTATTCCATTGATCTTACATGAGCAATGAAGCTTTAAGATGTGGAACAAGTCAAAATTTTACAATATTACAATTACAATTTTTACAAATTTTTATAGTTTTACAATTTAGTAATTTTGTACAATTTTGTGCAATTTTTTACAATATTTTGGCGAGATGTAGTGAGATGAGGTGAGGTCCGAGGATTCGCCAAAATATTACCCGACATTTGCCTTTTGGTTGGGGAAACCTCGGAAAAACCCAACCAGGTAATCAAATCAAAGGGGGGGGGGTAATCAAATCAAAGGGGTTGATGCCAAGGACTCGCCATATATTAGGAGTTACATGTGTTTATGCATTTAATTAAAAAAATTAAGATACTCTACAAATTTAGTGTGCAAAATTCTATCGTATCTACTGTTACATGTATTTTATACATTTCAACAGAGAGTGACTAGGTAAGTGTTTGTGGTTTTTCTTGAACTTGCCGATGTTCCTTGCTGGATCATAAAAAATCTTGTCAGCCTACTTCTTTAGCTATTATTTCTATGAATAGATGGCGAAGATAGTAGTCAATGTTGCCAATCGTACATAAATATACTCCATTATAGAATTCAATATTTCATCCCCCTCTGCTGATTGTAAAGCAACATTGGGTTTAGTTGAAAATCACTGATACTTTCAATTAAGAGAATAATTTATGCTTAATCTACATCATCATTTTTCCCGACACTTTTATTTTTAATCGCCCCAATAATGGTGTCGCCTGTTGAAAACTAGCAGAACTATTTCAAAGTATGTAAATTTGTTATACCTTTGGTTCTGACTTATCCCGTGGTTAGAAAGTTTGCTTGTACGATCATAAAATCGTACGTCAGATATCTTTGAACGTCAGTGTACAATAATTGATGAGAAAATTCAACATTTTTAGTGTAACACGAAGTTCAGAAAGTCTCTACTAGATGCTGCACATATAAAATGTCCGAATGCTGCCATCTGTCGAGTCTACTTGGGAGTAAATAACCGTGCGTTTTTTTTAAAAGCACTGCAGCAAAATGAGGGTCGAAAAAAACGCAATTAGGTCAGCTGACTCCAAAATGGTGGACAATTAATATTGGCTTCTATTACTGCAGTAATAAATTCAAACTAAAGAACCGAACATGTTAAATAGTTTCGACTTCCATGATAATGACATGGAATTATTATTACTAGGCGATTTCAACAATAATAAACGTTGCAAAACACCAAAACTTGCATTCCGCCTTGATGAATCGTGCAGCAAACTCGTAAAGCGATGTTTTGATTTGCTGCAAACTTGCTACAGCGCTGCTGCAGCGACGGTGAAGCAAATGTAATAAAAGAACGGTCTTGCTGCAGCTCTTTACGTCTTGCTCTAAAAAAAACGCACGGTAAGCAACCAGCATTATCTAATAAGCAGGGCCCGGATTTTGATGATCCAAAAGTTAAAAATGATTCTGAGTATACACCATTATTTGTATCTGAGTAGCTCAGCCGTGGCGAAAATGCGATCGTGCGCCGAGCCACTGTGTAACCTGCAACGTGCATAGCACCTGTGGAGGGAGGCGGACACCCGAAGAGGAAGTGAAGCAACTGACTTATTAACGGTTTTTCATTTTCTTACGTCAAGCACTTGAATAAAATTTTATACGGTACAAGGCTACAAACTAATGTTTAGTACGTGTAACGAAGAAATAAATGAACAATATCACAACCTAAAATTAACTGTCTTCAGAATACTCTGAGACAAAGTTTCAAAATCAGGAATTATGTCACTTACTGCCAGTCGTAGTTGATCACGAAGGTATTTGTCTGTCAGTCGTAATCTAAATTTGTTTTTACTATTTTCATTGTTGAAAATAATTTTTCACAAACGTAAGTTGTAGCGAACATGGCTTCAACAGAGCAAGCGAATGAACGAAGCTTCGGATATTTATTTTTTGGCGAAGATTTGAAAAGTTCAACATTTGTCAAGTCCTTACATCTAGTTTTCATTTAACATCATATTGTAAATCTGTGAGTTTAAATTGAAGATCTAACAGCATTATTCGTACATCTGCTGAAAAAAGGATCGACGTACAGAGATGATGATGATGATGGTGATAACAACACTTAACCATTTAATGTTTAATCATTAACATATAGTAACTTATAATGCCGTTTTATGTTATACAACCGTTTTCCTCGTAATAACTTGTGAACAAATCATACATTTAATATTCTCATCATATTGGCAGCAAAAAATGCGCATTTTCATTCTCCTTGAAACTTTCGTTTTTATAGAGGTACCGGTACATGGTTTCGAGAGAGACATTGCGACGATACGCTACTCGCAGGTCAGAGACAAATACAAATGGAACGGAGTTTGACTCCAGTGAGTGAGAGGGTGGGGGTAGGGGAAGGTAGGAAGCAACGGAAATGCACAGCTATCATTGCGAGCCACAATGTGCGCGTGAGTCGCATTTTCGCCACGGCTGGAGTAGCTACACTGCTTTGGAATTCAAAGAATCTTTGCTAAACATATGGTACTTCAGATGAAAAGAAAATTCTTTTGTGTAAACTGTGCGCTACAGATATTGTGGCCTGTGGTGAGAGTACTGTAATTTTCCTTTTGTTCACGCTTATTGCCAAGGAATTATGAATAGGTTTCGGAGTCAAATGTTCACCCGATCTTAACGAAATACACAGTGAAATGAGGATTCTATCTGAGACGAGGAAATGTCTGCTGATCTTGAACTATACTACATTGCAATACTAACTTCTACGTCATCAAATCCGGAATCTGCTAATAAGCAACTTACAAAAAACCATATCCATTATGATGAAGGATCGGTGGAGCGAAGAAAAATTCTCCCCTGCACCGAGATTCGAACCCTGGTTTTCAGCTCTACGTGCTCTAGCCACTAAGTCACACCGGATTCCAATTCTGATGCCGGATTGAATCCTCTCAGTTTAAGCTCCACCTCTTAGTTTCCCTTTAGTGGTCAACCCTCATGCACTGTGTCACAGATGTGTGACCGTGGCACAATGTCCAACATACTAACATGCAGAGGTGCACTCATTACGAGTGACTAAGTGGCCGGGATCCGACGGAATGAACGCCGTCATATATCACTAAGTGATTCCTGTATATATTGTACAATAGGTGTTATTTCTAATTCGTCTATAATGTCAGTGTTCCTCTTGTAATCCAGAAGACTATAGCTAGCAGTTCTTCGTAAAAACCTCATTTCTGTAGCTGTCAATCGTCTGTCATCTTGGAGTCGAATAGTCCAGGCTTCACTGCCATAGCTGAGAACTTATCGTGCCAAAATTTTATATACTGTAATTTAAGTCTTGTATACATTATTATTATTATTATTATTATTATTATTATTATTATTATTATTATTATTTTAATGTACCGAAGTACATATGATATTTCCATGCAGATATTCTGCGTCATCGTACGATGAAAGAGTAATGGAACGGAGAAAAATTCTCTCCGGCGCCGGGATTTGAACCCGGTTTTCAGCTCTACGTGCTGATGCTTTATCCACTAAGCCACACTGGATACCCACCCCGGCGTCGGACAGAATTGTTTCAGATTAAGTTCCAACTCTTGGGTTCCCTCTAGTGGCCGCCCTCTGCACTACGTCATAGATGTCTATGAACGTAGGACTGAAGTCCACACATGTGCTGAGGTGCACTCGTTATGAGTGACTAGTTGGCCGGGATCCGACGGAATAAGCGCCGTCTTAAATATATATGATATGCGTAAATCACTTCGTGAGTCTTGTATGTTTTTGGACTTTTGTGACTGGAAAGACTTGGTTAATGATTCTCAAAGATTTATTATAATATTGGTTTTTTTTTTTTTAGAAATATCACACTCTTCAAGGTATGATAGGATGTAACCTAAATATTTGAAGGAGTTAACCTACTCAGTATGAAATTATCGATGCAAATCTTACTTCTCACGGGTTGTTTACCCTTAAAAGCCATTATTTTTGTTTTTCTTGTTGAAATCTCTAAACTAAGTGTATGAGATTTAGGTGGTGAATAGGATATTGCAATTCATCTTCGGTATTGCCAAAAAGGACTTGATCATCTGCATATAACAGAATATCTAGGGTGATATTACCTTGGAGTGTGATGAATCCATGTATTGTCAAATGCCAACGTCGAATGATTGAATAATAGGGGTGACAGAGGGCAACTTTGTCGCGAAGACCACAATTAAATTGGTTCCCAAGTAGAGAATTCTGATTGAACGTTTATTAATATTACGAGTATATTATTATTTATATTTTATATATCGCAGATATAATTTGATTTGGGGTGTCATTATCAGCTAAAATTTATAAGAGTCTATTTCGGACAACTGTATCAAATACCATTTTGAAAGCTATGTGTAATTTTGTTAAATTGTATTTTTCAATCAAAAGCTTTAATATAAAATATCCGTCAGCAAAGGATCGTCTCTTTCTAAAGCCCTTTTGCTCTTCGCCAAGTAAATCTCTAAAGTGAATTTGAATTTTGTTGGCTGTGATTCTTTCATGAATACAGAAACAAACATTTTATAATACGCTGATCTCTCGAGGATAGTTCGTGGCTCTTAGCTAGGGTTATGTGTCATATGAATGTTTCCACTGCCTGAGAGATTCAATACTCGGTCCTTCCTTTCGTACTTTTTAATTTCGAACTTCGATTCCAGGTGAATCTAGAATATTGTAATTAATGAAAATACGTAATTCATCGCAACATCACATGAACCAGAATATTCCACAGCAGTAGCTATAAAAGTTCGAATTCTACTGTCGGTAAGCATTCGTGGTTACAGTATCTGAAGCTCGTAACAGTAAAAGTGAAAGATAGCGAGAGAAGAATTAGATATAAGATGTTCCAGCGAGCAAACTACGTCGATATCGTTCAACTCCATGCGGGTTGTTATCGATCTCATATGTCTTAGAGCATATGGACTATTCCATATGAAATCGATCAGTAAAAAAACCTCGAATTTTTTTAATGCTCTATTTTTTTTCCTATTTATACAAGATGCTGAGGACAGTGCATTTTCAAAAATATACTATCGAAAGTCAAACGGTTTTCGTACTATTGAGCGACAAATTTAGCGTATTTTATAAAAACAAGCCTCTTTCAGCGCTCAGAACTCTGGAACCATTTACTGCAGAACATTGAACGGGAGTTAATTTTGAAGCTGACATTTGGTAGGTCATGTTAAGAAGTAATCTTTATTTTTATTGTCTACAGAGAGACAGGTAATCTAATTTTACTTACTTTTAGGCTTTTTGCCTATTTGTAAAAATGTAAAAAATATTGAGAAAAAACCTTGAATTAAGAGAGATTCGGCATTGTTTGCTTAGTGGCTAGGCAATAAGTTTCGAGGGTATTAAATAGATTATTTTCACACGCCTGGACTTGAACGGCGCAGTACCGCACGCACTGGCCGAGAGCTGAAGATAAGCGAGCGTTGGGAGTCGTTTTACTCCTGTGTTTATGAAAACCTGTGATAAAGCTAGACTAGCTATGCGCTACTAGACGAAACATCACGTGTTTGTCTCCTGATCTTGCTTGTCTTGGCTATCTCCCGTCTCACAGTCAGCTGGTTACTTCACGCGCGTCTTATTTATTTTCTTTATTTGATATTTTCAATACTTTCTTATCAACGCACAGTGGTTCATTTTCCCAATTTCTTGGCAAAAAACCTCTAGAGACGTTTGAATTAATTTGAACGTAACATAGACGAAAGAAATCGGAAAAATAATATAATTAAGAATGAGAAATCGAGTAATTGCACATAAATAGCTATAGTAAATGCTTTATGGCGTGGATGATCATTTCATTGCTTCTAAGAGTATTCAAAGTGATAGGCAATTTTATCTATAGGCTATATACAGATACCTATATACATAATATATGTACAGTACAGTACCTCTTTCACTCGCAAGCATCAGAGACTGCGGAGTCATCTTCATCAGGGGCCTGAGTGGACACATCTAGATGTGTAGATTCGTCTGGAGGTGACAAGTGATATGACATCCGCCGACAAATGCTTCAGTTTTTTTCTTGGGAGATTTCTGAGGCTAGTGATGTATGGATCGGATGATACTAGATGATGGTTGAAAACGTCTTGCATTGTATTTTCCCTAGACGATTTTCGAGAAAACCCTTCTCTATATTTCCTAATGTCTTTATTACGAGTTTCTTGAGCATCCTCGGACAGTTGACCTATGGGCAGCAAAGCTGATGAAATAATATGTGGGCTATGAATTAGGATTTTATGTACTGTTGTTGGCATATAGTACCAAGGATATCTATTTACATATTTTCTAGCTGTTTTAAGAGTGTATACCTGGAAATTATCTACATCAATTGCATAACCACTTGACAGTGTCTGTAAAATAACCCGAAATCGTGTTATAATTTCTTCATCTACACCTGTAATCTCTGATGATACCGCAGAATTCTCGAAAAATCTCCTTGCAGTGTTGCCATCATTACTACTTCCATACCTCTGCTTTGGACTATCTACATCGATGGTCAGTTTTTCCTTGAATCTTACTTTATTTCTGTTCAACGTCTCTCTTTCTTCATCTGTTCTTATTTGCCATTTCTTTATATCTAGCTTATAAAAGAGATAGAGAAGACATTCAAATAAACGTATCCAAGCATGCACTGTCGAAAGGCCAAATTTTATGCGCGATGCATCTACTTTCCTTGCTAGCATGTCATCAATATTGTTGAAAGTTTTTGATGTCGCACCACACAAATGGCACCTCTGAGCAGAGTCCGTGGCTGTTGCTGCATTGCAGACTTTTCCATCTACCATTGTTGGTACTAATTCATGTGTTATTGTAACAGTATGTCCCCCTTCAGAGATTGAGGAAGGCTGCAGACAATGTATTTGTTGTTCTATGTGTTCCATTTCTATCACTATAATGTCTTCAGATTCTTGGATGAATTGGAGTCTAATAGGTCTACAAAAACGGGGTGATGAAGGTCGGGGATTCTGCCATACAATTTTCTTATTGTGTGGTATCATCTGTAATGGCACAAATGATGTTACAAAAAGGCTGGCGTCTGATGTATCTTTCTCGGCAAAATGTTGTTTATATTCCTTGTGGCAAGAACTTCCGTCACAACCCCACTTAGAAATAAGTTGTAAATTTTCCGTCTCATTTACAGTTAAAGTGCTTATAACATCTTCTTGGACTTTCAATATGCTTTCTGACGTATGGTCCAACAATGCTTGCAGATCAGTTTCAGCAGACTTTTCTGTTATTTTAATGGCACTCGTATCGGGATAGCATGTCTTTTTGCTTCTAGCACCGTTCTGTATGGCGGAAAAATGTGGGCGTTAGATTCATTAGCCACGGACCTAATCAGGTTATATTGGAATTTCGTTAATTTAGCTTCAACTAGAATGGACAATGCTTTTGCTCCAGATAAAGGTATACAACTCTCTGAACTTAATTTATAAACTTTTCTGTATTTTGTGGTCCTGGTTGGTGTTGAAAATTGTACGTCTTTTATTACAGCAGCAGCATCAACCTCTCCTGTTTCACGAAGACTCATTTGTGTGGCATATGCGAGTTCTGAAGGACCTACCGTCTGTCTTAATTCCTGTGTTTTTCGTCTTTTAGAACGCTCACTACTTTCACTAATTCTAATAATGGACGCCCGCCCCTCATTTGCGTTTCAGTAATGTGTATTGGAAAACTTATAGATTTTTCAAGCCACTCCTTATTCTGTGATAGGAATCTTTCAACTGTCCTATTTGACTGTTGCCTTCTGGTTTTAAAATTAGATATTAAATGCTTTAACACATTCTTTAGTTCATCGGATGGTGTTGCAGGGGAATTGGTTATGATTCTAATGCGTTCTCTTAAATAATCGCACTGTTCTTCAAAATTAGATAATGAACGTTCCTGTAGTATGGTAAATAATTCACGTGTAGTGAGGTTTATGTGATGACTTTCAGATCCTGAAACGAATTACAAAAATAATTCAATTTTTAATATATTGATGAAGAACTAATGTATTATAATGCAAAAACGCTGTGCGCACTTAAAAACTAAATTCGAGCTAGTGGGCCCAGTGGCAGTTTGGGGCAGACTTTTTTTTATTGGTACATGAAAAGCATCCATATAGGTATGATTTGTAATGAGAAACTTGACAGGACCTCGCAGGACCGATAACTTTTAACCTCCGTGAATCCGCCGCTTTCACATTTTCAACCACAATTAACATGATTATATTATTTAATATCTAAATGTCGTTAGTTAATTAGATAATTACTTAGAACTATGTTCAAATATTCTACATACCTCCAGGAATAGAATCCATGCTTCAGCTTTTAGTTTCACACTTATATCACTTATTTGTAACACTTTAAAAAGATCTTTCTTTCACCACGCAAACTCGGCAACTACATTATCGAAGCGAAGCGCATTTTCAGCCATGTGTCTAGAAGCACAGGACTGGAGATGAGAGATGACATACGATATTTACAAGCCCTGTCCTTCCTCTTCAACTTATACAGCAAACAACCCTCATCTGTTATGTTTCAGTTTTGGGGTTTTGGCCAGGAAATCGGGAAAATGAACCACTGTGCAACGGTGCACCAGTAAAAAAAATATGTGTTTATTTCTACTTTCAATGCGGAATCTAACCATACATTTTTAAAATATTTTTTCGTGGTCAAAGGCGTCTTAATGAAGAAAAATCTAAATTTCTCCATTTCCATAAAAAGTAAGAAAAACTGTTTACATGTCAATATAAACTTTAATTTCTCAGAATCAAAATAAACCATGATTTTGATCATTGGGTGAAAGGGTTTCGGAGCCACAACAGTTTAAAGTTGCTAATTTTATGAAAATACGATAAATTTAAATATTTTAAATTTAAACACTATGAAGTTCTGATGCCTCAAACTTTGCACAAAGCATTGTATCACAGTTGTCAACGGACAGAAAAAGTTTCATTTTATTCAAAAATTGAAAGGTCAATTTTCTCTATATTTCGGTCGATTTGAGATTGAATAGCCCATATGGTCTGTCAAAGTCTGAATTAAGCTTTTTTCTTGGTCTACCCAAGCTTTGACTTTTCTCATGGTAGTGTCACTAGGCGTGACATAGTCAAAATATATTAAAATAAATTAATAAATTGTGTTAACATTTTGAGCTGTTTATTCTTTAACGATACGTTGCTTATTTCGAATAAAACAGAACAAATAAATTAATTTGAAGGATTGGATATAACTTGCATATTATGAAAATGATGTTGCAGTAACCATAAGAAGACCAAATTACTCGATAAAACATTACCCAAGACTGAAATAAACGTTGGAAGGGATTAAGAAAACAAATTAATAATTAACATAATATTGATATCATCATGTGAATGTTACGAATTTTAGTTTTCGTGTGATAGTTTATGTTAAACACGTGCTGAGGTAATGTCATGATTGTCTTTACCACAAATTGGATCTTTTTTTTTCGTCGAGCTGCGTCACGAAGACGTCGAAGAATTGCAACATACAGTTCCTTAATGACAGTTCGACCCTCAGGAATAAACTCGAAATGTACGAGACCCTGGATATCGAAGAACACTTCAAGCATTACTTTCCCCTTTGATCGGTCGGCACACTGAGTCTATATGCCTGAAGAGTAGGCCACATGCCATACGGCCAAGACAGAGAAGTTGCCTACAGAGCATGGCGTTGCCACCCAAAGTTCGGGTACTCTCTGACAGTACTGGTATAATTATGTGATCAGGGGTGTTAACAACCTTTTTCTGGTGTGTGATCTCAAATATTCCCACACAAATAAAGCTCTATGCTCCGAGTTTATACAAAATAAATTTTTCAACATCTTCCTGTACAGAGATAGGTTTGGAAGTAAATCCCGAAAAGACAAAGTATATGATTACGTCTCGTGACCAGAATAATGTACGAAATGGAAATACTATAAAAATTGGAGATTTATCCTTTAAAGAGGTGGAAAAATTCAAATATCTCGGAGCAACAGTAACAAAATAATATAAATTACACTCGGGAGGAAATTAAACGCAGAATAAATATGGGAAATGCCTATTATTATTCCATTGAAAAGCGTTTATCAACCAGTCTGAAAGTTAAAATTTATAAAACAGTTATATTACCGGTTGTTCTGTATGGTTGTGAAACTTGGACTCACACTTTGAGAGAGGAACAGAGGTTAAAGATGTTTGAGAATAAGGTGCTGAGGAAAATATTTGGGGTTAAGAGGGATGAAGTTACAGGAGAATGGAGAAAGTTACACAACGCAGAACTGCACGCATTGTATTCTTCACCTGACATAATTAGGAACATTAAATCCAGACGTTTGAGATGGACAGGGCATGTAGCAGGTATGGGCGAATCCAGAAATGTATATAGAATATTAATTGGGAGATCGGAGGGAAAAAAGACCTTTGGGGAGGCCGAGACGTAAATGAGAGGATAATATTAAAATGAATTTGAGGGAAGTTGGATATGATGATAGAGATTGGATTAATCTTGTACTGGATAAGGACCGATGGCGGGCTTATGTGAGGGCGGCAATGAACCCCCGGGTTCCTTAAAAGCCATAAGCAAGTAAGTATTATTATTATTATTATTATTATTATTATTATTATTATTATTATTATTTATTTTAACTTGTTTTCCAAAAGTTGGCACCACTGGATATTCAGTTGTTTTCCGATCGCAACGCTACTGTCATGTCCCATCTTAAAAACAGGTAGGCCTATACAGTAGGATATCCTATATTCTAGACTTTTCACGTTACCGTAGGAACAATATAAAATTGCAAAACATTGCTAATTTCCTAGCTACAAATTGGTTAATTGATTAGACAGACTTCCGAATACCGTACCGCGAAAGCTACGTCGTTTTTGCGTTACTGAATTATTTATTTTTCGTACAAGGAACTTCTTTTTACGTATTTATTTATTTATTTATTTATTTATTTATTTATTTATTTATTTATTTATTTATTTATTTATTTATTTATTTATTCTTGTACCACCAATGAGAAAACATGTATGCTTTTAATATAATTATCTTAAATGACACAGTCTTTGTATAAAAATACTTACGCGGTATTCTGAAACTCAAATAAAACAACATTCCGGATTCCGTAGTCCCATCGGCCGCCATGAGGGCGTTGCTCGTAGTGTACGAGAGGAGACGAAGTACTTAATACCGTAATATGCTTAATGGAGCATAGTGGAATGGCGGTAGGGGAAACGAGAGTACCCCGTGAAAACCTACTACCAAACACTGTCTTTGTCCACCACAAATTCCACTTTGATACGTCGGGATTCGAACTTGGGCTACCAGCGTGAAAAGCCTATTAAGGCCTTGCATGTTGAATGGTATTTATTAATTGGATAGTGTTATCAACACAAAGCATACATTTCATTTGCATATCATAAAATGATCAAAGGTCAGTCACTGAATACTTGTGATTTAGCTTTTTTTTTAATTGTCGTTGGATTAGTAAAGATGCTCAAATTTTATGTTCCTGAATAAGTTCTCATAAAATCTTGCGGAAGTTTCTGTAACTGATGCATTCCAGAACAGTTTGGTGTCTGTTATGAATCAGTTACTGTCATATATGAACAGAAGAACGAATTGAATTGAAGCGAATTACGATAGTAAGGTGCATCTACACGGTTCAGCTTTTCTTTCAACTTTACGCATTCGAGCAATGCATGCTAGGGTGAACGAAACGCATTTAATTGTGCATGCCTTTTTCCACTAAAATTGAGAGCGCATGCAGCAACTGAAAGCTAACCATCGCCGGTGAGTATCTTGTGCGTTTTCTCGTTCAACAGTAGCACGTGCTAGCAGCTGATTGTTCTAAGTGTCTGTGAATAAACTGAAAATTCTTTTGTTTGATGGTGGTGGACCTTTTAAGCTGAGAAGTCGTAAAATACGATTACTTTATAGGAGATTATCGCACATACGAGCGCCTTTGGATTAGTCAACCAATATTTTGAGAATCAACTGGGCTTAAATATTGAATTGTTATATTTTTTAACTTGGTTATATTTTAACGACGCTGTATCAACTACGAGGTTATTTAGCGTCGATGTGATTGGTGATAATGAGATAATATTTGGCGACATGAGTCCGAGGATTCGCCACAGATAATCTGAAATTTGTCTTACGGTTGGAGAAAGCCTCGGAAAAAATCCAACCAAGTAATCAGTCCAACCGGGAATCGAACCTGCACCCGAGCGCAACTCCGAGTCGATAGGCAAGCGCCTTAGCCGAAGAGCTACGCCGGTAGCTAAACTGATATTTAATATTCATTAATTTATATATGCACCATGTAAACAACAAAATAATGATAGAAATAAGAACAAAGAACGAGGATAAAATAGCAACAATTAACAAAGGAGTGAGACAGGGTTGTCCTCTCTCACCACTGCTTTTTAATATATATATATATATATATATATATATATATATATATATATATATATATATATATATTGACAATGTCATAGAAGAATGGCAGATACATTTAGAGACACATTTTAAAATTAAGAATAGGTTTTTAGACACAATTTTATTTGCAGATGACCAAGTTCTAATCTGTAGCTCAGAGAATAATTTACAAAAAGCCATATACCAATTAAATAATGTAAGTAAAAAGTATGCATTAAACATCTCCACAGCCAAAACAAAAGTACTAGCATTTCAAGGGTCCAATACAATCAGGGCTAAAATCATTTTAGAAGGAAAAATGATAGAACAAGTAAACAATTTTAATTATTTAGGCTGCAGTGTATCATACGTTAAAAATGATGGTGTAATAAAAAAAAATTAATAAATTTAACTATATATGTGGAACAATAAAAAGAAACCTCAAACAAACTAGGAAAGAAACTAAATTAAAATTTTATAAAGTAATGGCAGTGCCCATGTTCCTATATGGCTCGGAATGTTGGACATTAAGAAAAAGCGAAGAGAGAAAAATAGAGGCCGCCGAAATGCGATTCCTAAGAGTATAGCTGGCTACACTTTGTTAGACAAAAGGAGAAATGATGACATAAGAAAGGAATTAGGCATCTTTAAACTAACTAACACCAATATAGAACTAAGTGGAGGGAACATGTGAAAAGAATGGAAGAATACCGCATTCCAAAACTGCTATTAGATTACAGACCAACAGGCAAACGAAACATTGGCAGACCAAAGAAAAGATGGGGTCAAATGTTTAATGCATGAGACCGGAACAACCCTTTAGAGGCTTAAACCTTGACGATGATGATGATGATGATGACCATGTAAACGTAAAATTCTGGCATGCATCTTAATTTAACGTGCGTTTTCAACTTCTTTCTTTCAATATTCTTCCCAGATTGTATGCATATGCGCATGGGAATTGAACCATGTAGATTCATGTTTACGAAGTCTCTCGCCATCTGTAGTGTACATAAGTAACTTCTTGTTTCAACTACAAAGATCACTCACGAGATGGCCACAACTGGTATTTCCTCACCCATTAACGTCATAGCAGCTACGTATGACGTCGCGGCGTGTGATTGGCCCGGTTATTCCTGGTGGCAAGGTACTGTATCAGGGTTCGACCGAGTGGTCTCGCCTGTCTTCTCCAACTCGGCCTCTCTGTGTCCGCAGCAGTCGACCGGCAGGGTTGTCGCCGCGAGTTCCTCCGATAAATTTTCAATTTTTTTCGACCCTTGAAGAAAGTGAACAGCAGCCAACATGTCTCTCGCAGATCCCGTGTCATTTATGAAAGATTTCGCTGCCGGAGGAATTTCGGCGGCTATCTCGAAGACCGCCGTAGCACCCATCGAGCGTGTGAAATTGCTCCTGCAAGTACAGCATATTTCAAAGCAAATTCCCGAAGATCAGCGTTACAAGGGTGAGTACGTGGCAAATAATTGGATTTGTGCTGTGCGCCATTATTCTGAAGTTTGAGCCCCATCAGAATATTGGACATTGGTTTGTAGGCTTCTGAAGAAAGAAATTCACTATCAAACTAAATTTTTTAAAATCTGGTTGCAGTATAAAAATAATTCACCAAATTGTAAAACTAAAGATTTTAAACCACAGAAAATGTGTGGAACACGAATGACCTACATTCCAAAAATGGTAGCTAGTGGGAATCTATTAAAAATTATTACGTACTAGATTACGAATTTAGGTGAAGGTTCCTGTGAGTTACGTAATATGCTTAAGATAATTATTCTTTACACTAATTCAGTTTTAATTTTTGAGTCAGACATCGTTTTAAAGAACCATTTTCAAGCTTTCGAACAGTACTCGAAAGTAAAATCGATAAGCTTGGCAACGTCCATTTTGTAAGCACGAGGCAGATTTCCCGTGTACAGTACGTTCGCCGAACCATGCCCTTGGGTAGCCTATGCGACCGTAATTCGTCATGTGACGTTGAACGGTTTCGTAAGAGTGGCCTTTTATCAGCATAGAGGCCCAGTTCCTTTGAAAGATTCTTGTACCTGTTAGTACAGTATGACGTTACGTAACGAACTGAATAAGTTAAAAGAATGATTTCGAATATCCTAGCATCCATAAGCATCGATAATGTTTTAAACGAATCGCTGTAGAGGAAAATGCCAAGCGACGCGCTTTAATTTGAAGCACGTGTAAGATATACGAGTAACCTGAACAAACTTTAAGGAGTTTTATAGTACTTTGCCTGGAATTTAATTTCTCTCCATTTTTACTGTGAAAGGTATATTGAAAATAAAGGAGGTGAACTTTTTGGACCAAGTACGTGAGCAAGACTACGTTAACAATCCTTACTACTCCATTAAACCGTAATAGTGAATTTGACTCGTAGGTTTTGTTATTAAATACGAAATATAAGTTCATTTTGCAAGTTGATCGTGTGAAGCATAAACAATTGAGGTTTTGCACCGTACACGTAAATCGGATACTGCAAAATGCAAAAATCTCATGTCATATTAAACATGAATCCTACGCTAAGCGCAGAGATATAAAATCAGGAATTCATTACGATCTTTGGTAAAACTAGCGCTGAGGTAATTCTGATTTCGAAAGTGAAAATAGTTCAATTTATAAGGGATTTTTTTTTTTTTTGAGATGCAGTTGATCGTATACGCAAGGTATAACAAAAATCTAAACTAACCAAACCTAATCTGTCTGATTCGTACGTGCAAGGTGTATAAGCGGAGTACGAAGGAAACTACCTCAGCGCTAGTTTAGCCCGATCCTTAGCCAAACTATACATTTCCTATTCTTTGTGTACGCTTGTACATTGGATTTGAGACTAAATGCTTGCACATTGCCCCTTCAGGTATCGCAACCGGCTTTACACCGCTGCTCTGTTTGCCTACTTTGAAGTACAGCACTCTGCCCATTACGTTGTTACTGAATCCGATATTACGTAAACCATTCCGCAACAAGCCGGTTCGCAAGGACATGTTAATGACTACATGCTGCCCAAGAATTCATTGCCGCTGTAACATATTTCGCTCCGTGAATTTAACTTAATATGACATGAGTCATGACTTGAGCACAGTCTAGTATATACGTACAGTCACGAAGCTCAATATGTACCGGTAATAAATATGCATCCATAGATAGATGCTACCCACTAGGATCGCTAATATCGCCTCATTACAGACAATGCGAAATGGTACCGGCGCAGTCAATTGTTCCTAGCACCCTCACAAATCAAGCTTCGTGACTTTATATACCAACTGTGTTAAGAGCTTAATCTCATAACAATGGCGTTCTATATAGAAAACTTAAATGAGCAACGTTTACGAAGTTTTGACATTTACATGAAATTTTAAATCTATAAAATGTTCATTTCTTCCGTAATTTGTAAAAATTGATTAATTGTCTTTGAGGTACCGTCCTTATTTCTGGTAGGGCTTACTACCGTTACCGATTGTTTAGGGACCCAAATAAAGCAGTTTGCAACAGCTGATCCTGTTATACGTATGTGTGGACTTGACGTTTCTGCTTTTAGAAGATTTAAACGCACTTGCATTGCAGTGTGCTTGCTTTATATCTGTTAAATTTACTTTAACTTGTGTCCACAGAAGCTTCTCTTCCAGTTAAAATACCAGTTTTTGTCGTTGTACATTCGAATCGTTGCGGCATTTTCTGCCGAGCTTAGGTCACTATCATAGAAAATGCAGTTCAAATTTAAATTACTGGAAATATTGCTGAATGGAGTAGAATCACAGTCTACTATATAGTCACGAAGTTCAATATGTAATAAATATGCATCAATAGATAGTTGCTGACCACTAGGATCGCTGATATTGCCTCATTACAGACAATTCGAAATAGTACCGGCACAGTCTTGTTCTAGCACCCTCACAACTCAAGCTTCGTGACTGATACTAGACTATGGTAGAATGTAACTACAAAATAATGTGGTTCCTACAGACGTCACTGCAAGCAATTGATACGTTAAAGATAATTTGGATCTTTGTACAGAAATGAGATTGGATTGGATAATTTTGAAGCGGTTGTGAAGCTATTGATGAGAACTGGAATTACAAACATGCTGTACACAGATGCCTTTTCCCATAAGCTTCATACCAACCTTGACGGTTAATGAGGTTAACATGCCTTTTTGCAGCCAGCACTGGTTAAAGACTTGAATGTTGACGGTGCTTTGACCTTCTGTGACCTCCGTCACAGGTGTGCATCGCTAGGTTTGACACTCTTCGTATTTGTTGATGTAATATGGTTTCGTGCAGCTAGTAACTGGAGTATTTTAAAAATACGTTATGTGAATGATCCCTTGCATCTTATTTTAGACTTGGATGTCAGATATTGGAACTGGTCCACGTTTCAGAATATTCTAATAGCGTTGCAGTGAATCTAGGTCGTGATTGTTGCATAATCTTGTCAGGAACTCTGAAACGTAACAAATGGCTAAGAAAAATGTGAGTATAAACTTTAGAAATAGAAGAACAAAATTATTGTAATGTGATTGCTTTCTTGGAATGCGCTCTTGTCATTCAGGCGATCGAAAGGAACATTTTATGTTCAAATATGCCAACTAACGGATATTACGTCAGGAAGAGCGAACTGTGTACGAGGTTCAAGAGCAAATACTCTTATTCAAATATTACGCAAGTATATTTCCGATAATTATTACCACATAGTATGTGTGGAAACTTCATGATACTAAAGTGGATCTTGACTGACAGTTGCTAGTAAACGGAGTTCGATTCTTGGAATGTAGTGTCTGAGGAATGTTAAAATGAGGTAAGAGGGAGAATTTATTAAGTACACGACGCAAGTATTGTTTTTATGTAATCGTATCGGAGAGTTTTGCATAAAGTGATTACATAATCTTTAATCAGAATTGATCATTTTTGTAAATGACAGATGTTATTCGTAATATAATTAACATGATTTCAAGGAGCGTATATAGTACTGCAACAGTTGTAACTTAATAGAACATTTCGAATGCAACATTTGGTGAAAACTAATCTATCAAATTCTTATACAAGTCGCAATAGCAAACTGAAATTGAGAGTATTACAAATATCGGAGAAAGTGTTCACGCTGATGTGGATAGCTACCAGACGTCAGATAAATGTGCAGGAAAACCAGTTCGTCGACTTCGGTATCATTTCCGGGAATTACCGGTAGGCCGAATGGAAATTCCATATTAGTAATTCAGAAGTTAAAAGAAACTGACATTACAGTAACTGTTAAATGTAGTGAGAATCCAGATCTTATGTTCCACATGCTAACCTTAAAACCTGCTTTATATAATTTAAGAATTGTGTTTTAAGCAGTAAAACCTGAAAATTATCGTCATCCTGATTAATGTATTACCACAGTGTAGTATATAGTCACGAAGCTTGATTTGTGAGGGTGCTAGGAACAATAGACTGTGCCGGTACTACTTCGCATTGTCTGTAATGAGGCGATAGTAGCGATCCTAGTAGTTAGCAACTATCTATGTATGCATATATACTACGTATTGAACTTCGTGACTGTATATACTAGACTGTGGTATTACTACGATAACATTCAGAAATGCATGAAACTGCTGGGGATAAAACTTACATTGTGAGGAAACTTATACACTTTCGGTAAAGTTTCGGGATAATCAGTATGTTTTATAATAACAATGATTCTTTTATTTTATTGGGTTATTTTACGACGCTGTATCAACATCTAGGTTATTTAGCGTCTGAATGATATGAAGGTGATAATGCCGGTGAAATGAATCCGGAGTCCAGCACAGAAAGTTACCCAGCATTTGCTCGTATTGGGTTGAGGAAAAACCCCGGAAAAAACCTCAACCAGGTAACTTGCCCCGACCGGGATTCGAACCCGGGCCACCTGGTTTCCCAGCCAGACGCGCTGACCGTTACTCCACAGTTGTGAACTATAATGATTTTCATCAGAGAAACCACTCTTTGCAATGCTCGCTTTTTCCACTATTCTGGGCATACGTTGAATACATTTTTCTAATACACATGGATTTAAGTGCGGTGACTGCGGTGGCCACTCCATTTTAACTCTCCATCTTCAGGTGGAGCTTACTTTTGATACACTTGGGATCATTATCCTGTTGCGTAATCAGTACTGTTCAAATTAAACTGTTGAAGAAGGAACTGCGTGCTATGGAGTTTACAAACTCCACTGAAAGAAATGTCACAAAATTGTAACAGGTTCTCCTCGTATTTAAATTTAGTTACACAATACGATGAACTTTATAGATGATGACCGACACACTAAAATATGTTCTGTTTGAAGATTTAAAATTTCGACTCGTCAGACTACAGGGCACTGTTACTTAAATTTTTTATGATGGTTTGCCCATTTTAGCCTCCTGTATATTTCATTTCCTGAGTGGTCTCAGGACTGCCATTCACCAGAAATTCACTCCTAGAAGATCTCTGCACTGTTCTGGCGTTCTTATTATGGGCAGTATTAGAATAAGTTTGAATCTGCAGTGTTGCCGTTCTATTTATTTTTCTAATCAGTAGACTACAGTAGACTTGTCCAGGTGTCGAGATCTGTCATTTCTTGTTATCCGTATTAATCTGGATTTATAGTACCACTGGATCACACAACAGTTTCATGTTTGAAAATTAAATTTCTTCCATGTTTCGTAAGTTACCTTCAAGTGTTGGACTGCTGCGTGTTTGTCTACACTGAAGGGTCCACGACGCATTCCCAATTTTAATTAAAGTCCTTATTTAAAAATAAGATTAAAATGGATTATATTGCCAAATACATACTGTTACTGTGTTGATTGCAATCGTTTCTTGGTACAGCCTGCGTGATCAATGAACACCCAGCCGTGTCAAAGACGAAGCTTTCCTTTGAAGAGATGAGTTCATTAGACCTTCTCAATGCCGCTTCATTCATAAGGAGGGGTAATATGTCTTCCAATGTGTTATCATTTTTAATTGACGTGCAGGTATAAACTCCACGTGGAGTATAAAACATTGTCATATCTAAAGTTAATTGAGAATAACAAAAAAGGTTAGCAATTTTAATTTAAATTTTAAGGCCTCCTGGTTTAAGTTATTACTGTGCATGGCTATGGCAAAAGTCAAAATAACGAAAATGTGACAAGTTCGCTTGACATATCGAGTATTGATAAATATATACAGTAGAACCCCGATTATCCGTCACCGTATTAACCGATTGCTGGATTAACAGTCTGTCTTTCTCTCGCTTTTTTTGCTGCAGAAGTATATGAAGTATTACACGTTGTATTAGCACGTTATTTTTTTCTAGAGGGTTAGTACAAGAATTTTCCCTTACACAATATGGTCTATTGTTCGAATTGTCGTACTGTATCACTTCTATATAAAATATTTTCTACGGGTATTAAACGAGCACTAATTGTGTTAAGAATCGAAAAAAGTGTAAATAATTGAGTGGTTTGGGGAAAGATAAAGCATGGCTCATCTCGCATCACAATACGAGATTGGAGTGTAGAAAGTATGTAAATCTACAACACGAGACCTACAATAGTGATATCTTTCCACAGACAGCCATTACAAGGAGTTTCATTGCCCCTTAAAAACCCGTCGTTGATAACCAGGCTTAAATTAGTGAACTTCTGATCCACTGTCTAGCATATTAAACGCAACAGCGGCAAAACCACGAAGGGAATTACGAAAGTGTAAATATTATTCACTAAATTTACGAAAATCTTTTATCGTACGGATTATCCGATTTTTTCGATCAACCGTTCAGCCTACCCTCTTCATTACCACGGATAATAGAGGTTCTACTGTATAGCAATACAAAGCCTACCACTAGGGTATTAATTGAACAATTTTAGTATAGTAACATACTTAATGGGTGTGTTTGATGCTTCTGCACACAATTTAATTCAAGTAGACCGCTAATATTGACACTACAAAAACAACGCACTGGAATTTTCTTTTGCATTTTGCAGTCAAGTAGACCAAAGCACGATTCGTGCATATAATTTTATCGCATATCCCTGTAAATATCTTGAGTTTGGATTTGTTTTCATTCTGGAGAGTTAGAACATTGTCAAGCAATAAATAAAACCTTTGTACATCGTCCAAAAACTGATCGGCAGTGAACGTTTCTCGAGTTTTTACTTCATTGTAACAAGTATATTTTACAGTAACTCAGAATTAACTACTCAAAATTGGCTTTTAACGGGTTTTCCGTAAACTCGACATAATAAATGAAATTGTACAGTACAGGAATAATCCATAGAATTCTCTCTAATGGAGAAGAATTTCGTCAGACGAAATAATACAAAATTCGTGCCAATTTAAAAAAAAATTGGCATGGCATAATCAGAATTACTACGAAGGAGCAGAAAGTGACAAACCGTATACGGTGACATAAGTTACTTGGAGATTAGTTTAATCTAATTTGTTGATAGCATCAGCTAGTTCACATAAATAGACGCATGAGTCTTCATTCGCTTTGTCCTAATCTACATTTTTCTTTCCTCGTAGGCACCTTTCCAGGATTGCATCCAAAACGATATTTTGGAAAATTGTTTGAATACAAACGTCGTATTTGAAATCGGGATCAATTTAATTGCGAAGAAGCTTTGTAAACTGAAATTGGTAGATTAATAGGCAGTGTTTTAAATTTATTGTTGTGGCAGTGCTGTATTGTAATTCCATAGGGATCGTGCGCAATAATATCCCGAGTTTTTCCATTATTTTTCTGGACTGTAGACTTAGAGAGCCATGTCTAAAAAAGATTAAATTATTAAGAGATTTTAAATGTAAACAATTATTCATAAAAATGACAGGTTGATTCATACTTAAATATCGGTGATGGAATAAATTACTGCGTAACACATGAGATGCGGGACAGTTTCATTAGAACAAAATTTTATTTATCGTTCATTATATAGAAATAAAATTGTGCATAAAAACTGTGCTTCATAATGCTTGAAATATTCCGGGTTTTTAGCTTGTGGATGATTCATAAGTTGGTTATTGTGCTGCTGAATTGTCATTGTTTTACTTTAACTCTTGGTGGTGGTGGATGATTTGCGATGTTATCAGTGTTCAAAACGCATGGATTCTGTGTTGACAATCTGTCGACAATTTATTACAAAAAAACCTAACCTTTATTGCGTTAAAAATGTCTTGGACCAAATCTGTCGACAATTTATTACAAAAAATTCTAACCTTTATTGCATTGAAACGTCCTGGACCAAACACTAAAGCATTTTCGATTGAAGACCTAACTCAGAACAAAATAATCAATTAATAATATATATTGTATATCGGAATGTAAAAAATTGGAATATTTGAAGTATTATGAAGAGCCATATTCACGCATAATTACCATAGAAATGTGCAACAGGTGATATAAAAATATAGGAAATGTGCATCTTTTAAGAGAAGTTGTAAAATTCGATTGTCCTGTAACTAGCATTGTACGAGGTGCTGCAGATCCGTATGAAGGTACTGTAAATGCGGTTTGCAGTAAGTTGAATGTTTGACACTGCCTTGAAAACGTAACTATTAAATAAAAGGCATCTTATTACAAATGTCTAATAAATGCAACTCGAAAAAAAATGTATGAAGTGTGTTGGGATAAACTGATAAAGCATAGTTCGAAAGTGAAATTTTTTTACCGTGGTTAATGTGAGTACAAATAGGAGTATAATATTGCAGATTAAATGTTACGCATTTCATTTCAGATAATCAGTTCCAGACATTTCTTCCTGCTTTATGCTGCGTATAAATACGTCTAATCTGGAACTGATAATTGAAGGTCAGAAGTTAGGTTAATGTAAATATTGATGCACATGTACTTTTATTTTCGTGAAGATAAACGCATGCAAACAAACTTCAGCGGGTTAAAGAATCATATCAATGTGGAATTGTTAAACGGCATTTAATATTTTTATGTTGTCAGGTCAAATTGTGGAATGTGAGAATGTGAATTATTTTCAGTGGAAAGTATTGCCACTTCGCCGGTACACACTGGGACTGAGAATAATCTGGAAATAAATTGGTAGTGACCTATGAATTTTCGGACAAATTACTTACCTTCAAGGACTAGTTACGTTTTTCTTGTAAAATATTACTATTAAATGATAGGAAATTACCTGCGAACCTGAACATCAAAGGTTATGTATTTCAGAGCTGAAAAGAATGTTTGTCCATGTGAAAGTTGAGTGGGTCCTACAGTAACGAACGTAATGTGGCAAGTTATCGCCATCACCGGAGATATAACAGTTGTAAAATACCGGTATCGACATTTATCGGTTTAAACATTTCATTCGTAACGTAGCCATGTCCAGGAAATAATTTCGAACATTAATGGAGGCGTTTGTATTGGCTGCCAAATTAGATTAGAATACTGATAGTCTGCAGAAGACGTTTATTAGAACTTTATTTCATTGATACTTCGTTAAAAACTTGCATATCCCGTATTATACAAGAACACAGCTGTGTAAGAACGAATATTCATCCCCTTCATGACGAGAAGGAACACTTTAAATTGATCAGATTAGGCTCTGCCATTTTGTAAAGCGTAATGAAACTTAAGATTCCTGAACCTGACCTTGCAGTTATTAATAATGTGCGTAAATTTGTTTGCCTGCTGATTCAATGCTGCACTCGGGATTGGGTTCGATTCCCACTTGAGCTCATTATCTGGTTGGGTTTTTTCCCCGAGATTTCCTTAACCGTAAGGAAAATGTCAGGTGGTCTATGGCGAGACTCGGACTCTCCTCATGTCGTCTGAAAAAATACATTAATGTTGACGTCTTACAAATCTTATTTAAAGCTTCAATGCTAGCGCAATGTCTTATGGAATAAAATAAGTGAATTGAATTGGCACGTTCTAAGTCAGTGCGCTCTCTCCAAAAAGTGTGGATGTAACCACAGTCTAGTATATACAGTCACGAAGCTTGTTTATGAGGGTACTGGGAACAATAGACTGTGCAGGTACTATTTCGCATTGTCTGTAATGAGGCGATAATAGCGTTCCTAGTGGTTAGCAACTATCTATGGATGCATATTTACTACGTATTGAACTTCGTGACTATATACTAGACTGTGGTGTAAATTTTACTTGTCCCATTTACTGTGTAAGATTCATGGAGTATAATAAATTAAATTGAAATTTAAAAAAAAACTCACGAGTGGTGAGTAGGCCTACGAAATGTCAGACCTACGAAATATGTCGCTGCAAAAGATACATTATAACATTATTACAACAAAAAATGTTGAATTTGTTCAGATCAAATTTCTGCACATTTAAAGTACGAAAATAAAATTATTTCATTTATTACAATAATGCACTGCTCTTAAATTGACTGAGGAAATTTGGAATTAAGTCAACAACTTTCCCAAAACACGCTATTAAATGTTTCATATAAAACAAAAAAACGAGCAAAATTGTATTGAACTTTATTTGAAATATTTTAAAGAACAACCGCATGAAATTGACGTTGCTTGTTTATCCTGTATACGCGACCTTGAGAGGAGAGTAAGCTGTCACTCCTGCCAGAGATGTGGAGTGAGTAAACCAAGCTTACTTGACCCTCACCCCTATTCCTGACTCACCTAAAGCATTTGTGTTATGATGTACGAGAAAAGTATGTTACGAAAAATGCAGAATTTCTGGGAAGTTTCAATGTTTTAGATACCGGGAAAGTGACTTGTATTTACCATCTGTTCAGTGTTTTCTATAAACTATTGGACGGATTTTCCATTATTCTAGAATAGTCTATTTGGCCAGGAATTGTGCGTTATGAAACAGTTCAGACAAAAATGTATCAGAAATAAACGACGGTTCATACTTGTGGAGTAAAGGTTAGCGCGTATGGCCGCGAAACCAGGTGGTCCGGGTACGGTTCCCGGTCGGGGCAAGCTACCTGGAGGTTTTTCCGGGGTTTTCCCTCAACCCAATATGAGCAAATGCGGGTTCGGTGGTGGACCCTGGACTCATTTCATCGGCATTATCACCAACTCGGTCAGACGCTAAATAACCTAAGAAGTTGAGAAAGCGTCGTAAAATAACCTACTAAAATAAATAAACCACGACGGATTATACCCAATCAAATGCGAAGATTTTCTTGTATTGAGCAAATTGAAATGTGTTGGTGAAAACGGAACTTATAGATACATAATTATTTCTATTTTCCGCTGCGATTTCTCAGTGAAATTACACCAGGCAAGGTAGTGAAGTAGCAAAAGCGCCTATGTAAAGGATTGCCAACCTTTGTAAATATGTTATTCGTGAGGGAATCACTGAAGCGAAGTCTCGTGTATTTTGATTCATATTACTTTCGAATTCAGATTTTCGTTAAGCAGATGAATATTTTTGTAGTGATTGCAGCTCTCTATTTTGTTGACTTGTGCAAAATTGCAGGTTACTTACGTAAATTATAACGGTCTTACTAATAAAAACTCTATATACAGACGTTTAACTGTCTTATACTTATACAATGAGTAGCTCGTTTATAAGTCGTGTGTAAATTCCTTGCTAATAATCGTGTATAACAGTACAACTGTTACACAGCTACGTCATAGTTTCGTCATTACTTCATTACAAAAGATAATAGAATATCTGAGGTTCTCTATTGCATCCGGTAGAGCGCTCTAGTGTGGAGTGTTAAATATCGATAGTGCAACTGGCTCTAATCGATTACCACACTACATTTTGGTCAGAGAGTACAAGCCACAGCAATATTATTCTAATAATTCAATGATCTTTGGTTTGTTCTTCTGTGGTTACAAAGTAACCATCATAAAATGACAGTCTATACGAACAGCTGTTAGAGGGGCGGCCATTTTTTCCCCTATATGCAACGCTTAAACAAGGGGTTTCGTGTATGTAACTACTGCAAAGCAAATCCCATTGTATAGTTACAGCCTGTTTATACGTCCATAGCTTATTCACGGTTTATTAGTAACGTTTTCTGTCTCATCTCTGCATGAGTCTCGTATAAAAACTATACACGGTTTATTAGTAAGACTGTAAATGTATAAATTAGGGGATAGTCGGGTAGTATCGGACATCGGGTAATATCTGACAGTGCGTTTCTTTCATCTACCACCATATGGTAGTACCTGAATGACATGGTTACGTTTCTCTATGCGACATCACAGAAACGTAACCATGTCAACCAGGTACTATCATCGTGTGGTAGATGAAAGAAACTCACTGTCCGATATTACCCGATGTCCGATACTACGCGACTCTCCCCTAAGTTAAAATATATAATTATAAAGTTTTGTTTTGCAAGTAAGCTAGGAAATGGTCATACCTGTGTGCACATATAATATAATTTGCCTTCTAAATTCTAATAAACTCGTAAAACGTATGAGAATTTGTAATTCACGTATTCCTAAATTCTTTGGTTTTGTGCTAAATAAAGTATTAGTGAACTGTATATTACTAGTTCAGCGTGTTTAATGTGTAACTGATTTAAAAGAATTGAAGTTCATCAGCTGAAAAGAAAAGGAAAAGATCTTATAACTAGACAAGATTTTTATGCACTATCAAATCATTAACTATGCATGTATTCATGAACTATCAAATGGCAAAATACGCACAATGAAGGAAGGAAACTCTAAAAATATGAATTATCGAAATTGAAACCTACATTTTATTTTCTATGACACAATGTGCTGCAAACGATCTTTTCCAAATTTTCAGCAGAAAATTTAATGGATTTTCAGTTTTTTGCACATAGAGAATAACACTTCCATGTTACAAGAAGTAACAGATGCAAATTTAAATGGTCAAATTTGAGAGAAAGCTAGGCTAAATTCGGTCTTCAGTATTTTCACCACAAATTATTTTTCTTACAGAATATAAAAATTCATAACTGGGACTCGAAAAGAGACTTTTATAAAATTTAGTATTATGCTATTAAAATTATTTATTAGTCCTAAAGTCTTAAAAAAAACCTACATTATACATGAATTCATCCCCAAAAAGTCCAAAACTTGCAAATATGCAAGGAAAAAGTATACTTATTTCGACTCATTAAAGCATGAAACTGATATTTACAAAGTTTAACTGTAGCAAGATTAAATAAAAACATACATTTGCATGGAATTCCTGTCTTTAAAGTAGAATTTGGTGATATACTTGAGACGTGACTGATTAGGCTAGAGGTTCTCAAACTTTTTTCTTAAGAGTACTACTAATTTATTGTTGTGAAGACTCGAGCACCATTTACCAGAAAAAATGTAGAGATTTGCCATAAAGTAAGCACTTTCATAATTATTTATTAGTAGAGATCCTATTTTACGGTGAATAAAAATCTTGAATTTTGGTATAAAAATTTGCCTAATTTCCCTATAACGGAAAAAAAAAAATGTCTTGCTTCACATTTAGAAATAAAACTTTTTGAGTAATCGTGCAAATAGAGATCTGAATAATCAAGGGCATTTTAACAATAGGCTACTTTGTTTTATATCGACAAAATGTTGTGCAGAGAAATTTGTGTAAGCCTCCCAACCTGTGTGATTAATACCGAAACTAATATAAACTAATAGGCACCACAATACATTCAGGCTATTTCTACTTTATATTTTAAAATGTCACTCGAAATTTAGTTTGAATATTAGATTCAAAATTCTGTCATTAAATAGGGTTTGAATATTAAATAAAAAATGTTGTACATTTGAGACTTCAATTAGAATCTTTTAAGATGAAAAAAAAAAATTAAATACCAGTTTCGAATAAAAAAAATTAAGATATTTCGCAAGTTTAAACCTAACGGTACTTAGACTTCGAAGGGCTTGAAAGATAAAATGTTTTTTTTTATCAGCTGAAAACACGTATTTCGTGAATCGTTTGCGAAAACTAGGTACTCATAACTATGGTCTATGGTCAAAGAACATTGTAGAAGTAACATATACCATTCGTATAGTGAGGATCACATAAGAATAGTTCCTAAACAGCAAGTATTGCAGTCTTGTCAGTGTTGCCAACTGTTACCAGATATCACACGATTCTAGGTACTAAATGACTTATTTACTTACCGTACTTTGTTGGAAGGTTATACTAAATAATTCAATAATTTGTAATATACTGTATTTTCGAAGGCAAACTGTATGGGAAAGGGATCAACATGTCGAGTATTTTGTTTGGCAATACGAAATTCATTGGTTTGACTAAACAATTGACTCAAGAGACCTAACCTAAAAATGTATTTTGTTTGGCCACATGAAATTATTAGTACGAACTCCAAAAACTTAACTGACTATAGTCTCGAATTATAACCGCAACGCAACACATAAAATAACTATTATGTATTATAATATTGATACTGATATTAATTATTAGTGTGTTCAGATTTCACTAGCTTCTAGTAACCGGCCCAGAAATCTAATACAATTTTAATTTCATGGAACTCCAGTACCGACAAATATTGTCGATATTTGTCTCAGCTGCCAACATACCAGTTACAAAATCACTACCATTTGTAGTATTTGTCAGTATCGAAATTCGAAACGAAGTTGGCAAAAGAAAATTTAACCTGCAAACTAGAAAATGGCCACAATCCACTAGCATATGTAGCAATGGGTTAGGTTTCACCTTTAGGGTATGAAGTAAGCTGACCCGGACTATAGATAGCTGCAGAGACTTGACTTCAAAGTACTCATGCCCAGTTGCAAACTAGAATTTTTTTGTTGGCGGCGTTATTTCCGAAGTCTGACCATCTGAGTTTCGTCTAATATTTGGAATGATATTTTTCATTTAGGATTTTCAACAATGCTGTTTGTTTTTCACAAACTAACTCGTGAACCAGGAATTACCTTTGTTCAGTTAAATAATATTCCGGTAATTTCGGTGCCGACTTGAGCAATAATAAAAAGTCTTAATAAAACATCTGGTAAAAAGATAGTGATTCTCATTTAGTGAGAATTTTGTCTCAACAACTAGGAATAATTTGAGAAAGGTTTATTTCTTGTATCCGTAGATGAACTCTCCAGAAATGTAAAGTTCATGAGGCAGGAGGGCTAGGGGAGACAGCCCCACGGGCTTGTGAATGTCACTTTAAGGCATTGTTGGTATGATGCAGGTATGGTCGACTGCTTCGTCCGAATTCCCAAAGAGCAAGGATTCCTCAGCTACTGGCGTGGTAACTTGGCCAATGTCATCAGATACTTCCCAACACAGGCCCTGAACTTCGCTTTCAAGGACAAGTACAAGCAAATCTTCTTGGGAGGCGTTGACAAACACACACAGTTCTGGCGCTACTTCGCGGGTAACCTGGCGTCTGGCGGTGCCGCTGGTGCCACCTCCCTATGTTTTGTCTACCCCCTCGACTTCGCCCGAACAAGGTTAGTAAGAATTTCTGTCTTGTTTCTTAACGTTAACCATTGTTTAAAGTTGAAGGAATTGATTCAAATAAGTTTATATGTACGAATTCATGTTGAATTGCAGATGTTAAATAACCCAAGTGTATGTATACAGGGCGTTAAAGTATTCCATATTTTGTCAGGCGGTAGTAAGCACCAAAACCAAGAAAAAAGTCTAATAAACATGGGTCCTAAAACTCAAGCTACATCATACACCTTAAAAGTGTCCATAGAACCTTACATACTACCCAACAGATTGAATGGTGCAGTGCATCATTTCATAGCAAACGAATTGCCTGTCTTCCTGGAGGAAGTGCCATACCTTCAAAGACTAGAGATGTGATTCATGCATGATTGAATATCGTTCCATTTTCACCGAAATGTTCGAGAACACACTTTCTCGTCAATTGACAATGAATGTTTTAACGTCAGCCATCTAACGTCAATTGCTAGCTTCCATCAGCTGGCAGTGTGGTAGTCCATATTGGCAACATAGCTCTGTAGTTCCAAGCTCGGCCGCTTAATTGTCATGTCCCATCTTTAAAAAAAATATGTATAGAGACCGTATTCTGTCCCAGGGCGTCCACGCTTTGTTTTGCCCCACTTTATGCAATAGATGGGTGAGCCCTCAGTCAAGTACTTCCCTTGCTAGATGCGCATGCGTCACCCAGTTAAAAACTCGAGTAATAATAATTCATCTTGTAGCCTGCTGGAACACAAAGTGCGGTCCCTAGTAACAACTAACGAAGCCACACTTGCAGGAACATGTCGGTTTACTAGTAAAGAAAAGCAACGAGACTTGTGAACTTTTTCTTGCAAGCCCACGGAATTATCGAGCACTGTCGATTAGTAGGGATCAGGTACTGTAATCCTCTGAGGAGTTTAGTGCTGAGAGGAATGCGGTTCCGACTAGTCTAGTGCGGTACTGGAGTGGGAGGGAACAGTGACAGCGGCAGTCTGGAAGGAAGTACAATCATACTGAAAACATTCGCCCAATTTACGAGAGCAGTATGCCTATTAGTTTTCTAACGTATTTTTGGCGAGATAGAGATACAACCATTCGTACTTACGCGTTCAGAGAAGGAAAGGAGTGTAGAAAATTTATTTATTTATTTATTCTGGTGTAGTTAAGGCCATCACACCACCAGAAATACAAATGCAATAAAATAAAAAGAAAATCACAATAAAACTACAATAATATAAATGAAAAGAAGAATCATACTACAAAATTTAGTGATTAGTAGAATTGAATTAAATGTATAATCAGTTTAAATATACTGTACTGCTGAACTCACTTGAGAAGTAAAACTACTTGATTTGTATTTTAAGATCACCAACAAATGATTTTCACATGACATTATAGGAATCTGTTTTTCACGGTACCAATCACACATATTCTAAAATTCCAATAGAATAAAACCAAAAACTTTTCCACAGCATATTTCCTTAAAAATGACTTGTAACGGTGAAATATTTAATATGAGTAATTCGTATAATATTAACATAGCCAACATCAGGGAGATGTTCGAGCAAAAATTGCAATAATATATTTAATATATTAATAACAAAACCATATAAGGCCTAGGTAAACAATATGTATATGAAATATTCACACACTACTACAAACTGAAGTCTGCATATTTTTGGACGATTAATACTTCCCACTCCGCTCGGCTTGTCTGTAGCAACAAAAGAATCTACCTGCAACCCCCCGCACCGATGGCAAGAATACCTCGGGTCCCAGCGCTAAACTCGTCAGAGGAAGACAGTATCTTTGAACGGCAGTGTACATGAAATGGTGTTGGAAACAGAATCTGAGAAACCATCTCCGTTCTTGTGAGTCGTTCAATTTCAGATAATCCTGGAGATCAGACTGAAGCCCGTACTCTAGTGCAAAGTTGCTGGAGCTGGTTCCTAGGGTAAGTGAAGTTCTGTTGTGAACGCGCTGTCTCGTTGCAGGTTGGCCGCCGATGTAGGCAAGGGCGCGAATCAGCGCGAGTTCAGTGGCCTGGGCAACTGCATCGCCAAGATCTTCAAGAGTGACGGTCTCGTCGGGCTGTACCGTGGATTCGGTGTGTCTGTACAGGGTATTATCATCTACCGTGCCGCATACTTCGGCTTCTTCGACACAGCAAAGGGCATGTTGCCCGACCCCAAGAACACGCCGTTCCTCATCTCATGGGCCATTGCACAGGTACGTTTCGTAGTTGCAGCATGAACTTGTCTTCCGCGAATTATTTTAAGCTATAATCTTTTCGCTGTAAGAAACATCCTAATATAAACAATAGCACGTGACTGAAGTGAGGCTTCATTGGCCGCTGTTTGGCGCCATAGATTCTCAGTACGTGTTCCCGCCTACTGTTGTACATTCTGTTTCATGTTAGCCATTTCTCGTTACTCGTCAAGTAGGCCTAACCTCACTACTATGCATTTATTTGGTCAAGTAGGCCTAACCTCACTACTATGCATTCATTTGCTTAGGAAACATTTACTTTATAATTACTGTGATTAAAATCACATAACTTATTATATACATTTAAGACTGTTTTTCTCCGCTTTTGAGAGGATTTCTACTCTTATGTTTAATAACCAAACACATTGAGGATGGAGAAGCCATACTTCAGTACCACGTGCTTACGTGAACAACTACGAGCTCAAGTGACTCCAGACTACCTCGGTATTACTGTTTGTATTCATCCGCGTTCATAGTACATAACAAAATGTAAAAGTAGCTAGCTTTTCTTTTACATAGCGGTTTACATATAAGTGAAGTTATATGTTTCATCGTATTTAACAACTAGAATTCAATTTCTTATTTTCAAATAATACAAGATTATGGTTTCCAAATACGGACTATATTTTCCTGTGTCGTGAGTGTTTCGGCTGGGAGCTAATCACGGGTATGACAGCCACGTGCTTGTGTTTACATTAGGATTTTTCTTACAGCAAAAACAGTATTAACTTTACATCACGCTTCCTGAAAAAAAAATTATACCGACGTAATTAATTTCAGTATTCTTGTTCAGTAATGTCATTATGACTTATGCAATATTGTAATTAACATTTTACATTACATTAATATAGTAGTTAACGTTTTCGCCAGTTCGGCATATTCAGACTACATGATTGCAGAACAGCTGATGGCCGCGTGTATCAACGTAGATTATTGTAATCACCAGTTAAAATTGCCACGCAATTCCGGCTTAAGATTTTGACGATGCATCGACCTCGGTTAGGACTTAAACAGAAGATTAACCACAGTAATCTCTGACTCGTCGTATTTCAGCAGCTAAAGAACCATGATACGTAGGCCTAGTAAAGCAAAATGGCAGCCAGATTCACAGCTGATTATTTCTAAGATTATTACTAGGTTTGTTTCAACAAATTCAGAACGCGTTACGAACTAATACCGAACGTCTTTCAACGAATGCGCCAGTTCTGTAAGTTCTCAGATCTAGTTCGGTGGGATTTTACGTTGGAACGTTTCTTGAACTGTTCTTTCACGGCTGTCTGAGGTTCTTTTCATATTAAAATTAAATTAATCTTCCGAACTTAATCCTTAGTAAGATATTACCGGTCTACCATACAGGGTGATTCACGAGGAAAGGTAAAATTTTATGGTACGATATCTTAAGCCATTTTGAGTAAAAAAGTTCATATGAACGTATGTCCGTTTTCGAACGATGGCGGAGCTAGATGGATTTTTTGGTAAAAGTCTCTCCCCAATGTGAATCAGACGTTACCATATGCTGCTGACGTGAGACAAGGTCACTGATCGCAATGAATGTTGTAACACTGAAATCTGCATTGTGAGCGATGTAGATAAGAGACGTTCATTCACCTCACAAACTGGGTGGTGGGGCATTACAAATGTCCAATCGCCTGCCCTTGTCTGATGTAATGACACAACCCGCACATAACACAAATACACTATCGCTTATCAGTTCACAGCAGTTCAGTCAGCTACTTACAGTACAGCAGTTATACAGGTACAGTTATCGGGAGAGTTAAGTTCTTTTTTTCAAGATGCCTTATAAATTTTCGACTGCAGAATACGCCGATATTGTGTATGTTTATGGTTTGTGCGATGGAAGTTCCTTGCGTGCCGTTGCTGAATATGAACGGAGCTTTCCGAACAGAAGGGCTCCATATCGAAGAGTATTTACTGTCTGTGGGGTTGGATGAAAGACTTGGTATAGCAAAGGAAGGGGGAAACGAGAGAGGCGCTAATCGACCGTATTTTGGATGCTGCACGCCGCATAAAGAACAGCTACGAGCAACTCTCCCGAGCGACGAGCGCGATTCACGCCCGAGCGCAACAGTGCATTGAAGCAGAAGGAGGTACATTTGAAAATGTGCGAAAACATCGACCCCGACTTCTAGAATATTAGTTATGTATGCGTACGTGAATATAAACTTTAAATTTGCCCTTTATGTCTCTAAATGCGAGTTAATACAATGGAACCCCAGAAGTTTTTGTGAAATCAAAGAGCCACATCTCCGTAACCGTTCGAAAACGGACCCATATTCATATGAACTTTTTGACTCGGAATGACTTCAGAATTCACATACTATTATTATTTTTTTTTTTTTACCTTTCCTCGTGAATCATCCTGTATAGTCACGAAGCTTGAATTGATGAGGGTACTAGGAACACTAGACTGTGCCTGTACTGCCTCACATCGTATGTGATGAGGCGATAGTAGTGACCCTCGTGGTTAGCAACTATGGATGCATATTCCCTACGTAATGAGCTTCGTGACTCTATATACTAGACTGTGATACCACTATCATTTTCCAAATCACTCGTGATCGACTCTTTTTTAATTTTAATCTGACCATTCTGGAAGCGTTTTAACCCTTTCTAACCCAAATTAAATTTACAAGCAATCCATGTTGAAACAAATAGCTGTATTAGGACCAAGTTACGGGAGTGGCAACATTTGAAACAAAACTATATTGATGAAAATTTATTGAAATAGAAATTATCCAGCAAAATTTACCTTCATATGTAACACACAAGTATATAAATGCTATAAAGTTAATTATTGCCATATGGTATCTATAGGTAAGAAAGGGTTAACCTCATCAGAGTAAATCATTTGCGCATGCGTCAGCAGTTCAGACTTCCCAGTTTCTGCTCTTAATCCAGAATCAGTTTCACGCGTTTCGAACGAGTTTCAAAGCACGTTGGAACAGAAGTTGGGAGTTCAGAATTCATTCTCATTCTGTTAGTCTTGTTGGAACGCACATTGAGCTACTGCGCATGAGCAGCCAGTTGAGAATCGATCCTGAACCGTGCTGTAACAAACCTATTGTATTTGAATTACGTGGTGAGGAATAATGGTGTGCGTGAAGTTAGTGGAAAGAGAATTATAAATTAAAACTCAAATGAGTTGGTATCTACCGAAATGCTGGGTAACTTACGGTGTTGGACCCCGGACTCATTTCACCGGCATTATCACCTTCATCTCATTCAGACGCTAAATAACCAAAGCTGTTGATAAAGCGTCGTAAAATAACCTACTAAAATAAAATAAAAAGTATCTACCGAAAATAATAGGCTTACTCAAATTTAATGAACCTAAAGAGTCTTAACAAATGTTCACAATTTCACTGAATTTCATTTTCATGGTACTGCAGTAGGTTAAGTTGTGGCGTAGTGTCCATTAGCGGTAATTAAAGATCAGTATGCAGTCGCATACGCCGGTCCGTGGTACGGATTGTGACTTCAAAAAGTTACATTGCACTTCCGTAACTTTTAGACTAAATAGGAATTCGCATTAATTTAGGTCCGATGTCTAATAGTTGTTCATTTTCGAGAAGCACCGCATTGTGAACTAGAATTCGTTAATGTTAAGGCGTCCACGCAGTTCTAACTAGCTTCATCTGACACGTGGACCAATGTGGGTTTTACTTGATTGGCTTAATGCATCTTGAAGGTCCTCTGGAGAGCATTCTTGGCATGCATTGGCGGAACGAGTAGTAAAATATTCAAGAATCCGAAGATTTTGCGCAGAAAAGTCTACCAGTTGAAAAACTGATTTTTCTTCATGTTGTGATTATTTTTCGAACTAATATACGTACAGTATGTTATATCAGAACTTAGACATTTCAGCATTCTGTATTGTGTACTTATGTATGATTTTTTTTTTACTTACATTCAATTCAATTTATTTTGGTCATTAGACATACATTAATAAAAGAAACAGTAAAATTTAAATGCAATGAAAACATTAAATAACTTGAAACTTTTAAATTGAAGAAAACAGTTCAACCTTTATGTATTAATTGTAACTAATTGCAATTAAACTTATTTATTTAATAACCAATTGTAAAATCTAGTTTTGAAGCTGTTGATTGGTACCATTTAATTTTCATATTGCTATGTATTTTTGTAGCAGTCACTTCAATTAGATGACTTCCATTCATCTGCCAAAACTATATCTATTGTTAATCGTAGATTTCGTATTTTTCATATTGAACTTCAAACCTCATTTCTCACTTTTGGATAAATTGTCGTTTATCTACCATTTTTTATTTAAAAAAATTGAATTATACTGCCGTAATTGGAGAATACGTTAGAACTTAAAAAATTATGGGAAGTATCTACTGAACAAACTGTTTCACTGGCTGAAGCTGCCATTTACACATTACATTTGAAACTACTAAGATATACCACATTCTGTGCGATATGTGTATTTTTTTGTTCTGCCAAAGTTACCCTTAATGGGCCAATGTTCCTCAATAAGGCACCACTTGTGAGGCAACTGAGTCAGGAGATAATAGTTTTCATAGAGATTATGAACACAGATGTTGTTATGGGTTTGAAATAAGTTCTGTTCAGCGAGTCATAACTGATGCAGAAGTAGGCAACTCTTATGGGTCTTTGTTGATAGTTTTTCGACTAAGAAAGTTTTCAGAAACTGAAACTCCTATTGGAAACTCTTAACACTAGTAGTGTAATAGAAGTGTCAAATATAACAAATTAGCTGCCATTACGAACGGACACAATAACAGCTTTCAAAACTAGCTTAGTCATTTTGTCTGAACATGGGATTAGCACCGCACTCCTTATGATGCTGCAGTTTTCCTCTTTAGATTCATATTCCTCGATATATATCATACTGGACTTTTTTGACAGAAGCTGGGAAATTCTGCAAATGTTCCATAAGGGACGATAGTACAATCAATACATTTCATAGATACGGATCTACGTAAATTGGCGGAAGTTCAACATTCTTGCATCTAGTGTAGTAAGTGTAAACGAATCAGGTTTATCTTCGCTAGCGATCTAAAAGTGTGTGCAGATATCGTTCAGCTTGTGGCTGGGCCGAAAAAATTCACATGCATGGCGCGCGGTATAGACAGCGGAAATTTCGATCTCGGGGAATTTCTTTCTAAATTGCATACATAAGTTTCGACGGGAGCATGTTTTCACATTTTTTTTTATACACGCTTTAATGTCTATGCGTGTGTTGGATCTTTGGGTATATCAGTAGGTCGTGAACTTGCTGTGACTCTGTTTCCATTGTGTGTTATAGATAGCTTGTGTTCATGTAACTGATTTATATTTTATTTTAATATTTGATACTGGTGATTAAGGCAACCATGAAAATACGAGTGATTACCATAATCAGAAAAATGCTTTCTGCGTGAAGGCAGTGCATAGATGATCATAGCGACGTGTGATCTGTAATAGCGAAAATTCGCTTAGGCCCGTAACACACTTGAAGAGTTTTCGCTAGCGAGAAATGTGTTGCGAGAAAGAGGCAGCGAGTTCTCGTTGGGGAAAATATTATAGGTTATATATTTACGTATATTGTCGTACTTAAATATATAACCTGTAAGTATATTGTCGTACTTTACAAATTACGTACGAACGCTACATTGAATCTGAGTATTCAGATGATGAGGAAATGGAGTTACATGAACATATTTTGTTAATGAAAAGAAAAGGTAGGCCTAAAATTAAAGCCAGAAATATCTGAAAATGACATTGTATCTTACGAAAATAAGGGCGAGTTTTGGACACTGGTTTCGGTTTGAATGATAAGTTTAGGCGTTATTTCAGGTTGAATGGATCTCAGTTTTTTATAGAGGATTCTTTGCTATGTTCTGACTAAAATAATTATGTAAACTGTTAAGACATATAGATACATTATTTCAAATGTTTAATTAATACTATTAAACCTCATCAAAATAAAATATAGCCCTATTTATTTTCAGATAATCTGATATTTGTCTCCAGATTTCTTCTTTATGTTTCGTGTTTTTATAGTTTCCATCCCGTGTATCATATAAATAGGCCTTCGGGTGACATCGTACAAGTTCGATAAGTTTCTAACTGCAATTATCAGCCATATTCCTCATTTTCAAATAAAAACAATACAATTCATCGCCACCTGTGATATCTTTTTCTACATTCAATCGCCATAAAGAGTATATATAAATGTCAAACATCTTTGATAAATGTCAAACATCTTTGATAAATGTGTCAAGAAAATTCGCTGAGCTACCGATTCCAGCGAGAAACTCGCGCGAGGTTTTTGCCTCGAACGAGAATCTCTTCCAGTGTGTGGACAGCGAATAGGGATTATAAAGAATGGACACTTCGCGTCGGTACCTTTGATGTAGCCGGACTGATTTCAATGACCTTCAAGCCAGCTAGAGCGTGAGATTCTGCTTTCTCCCTAGAGTTGGCGCTGACATCACACCAGCTAGCAGCGGAAATATAACACACACAATTAATGCATCTAGGTACATTATGTACTCAAATAAAATAAATTGGATCCATAAAATAATAAATACGTCATTAACTGTAATGTCTAGACTCTAGAGTTCCTTTATAATGAGAGTTCAGACGTTGACCCCAACAACAATTAAAATGTGTAATGATTTGATAGCACTGAAAATGGAAAAACAAAACTCTTACGAGAAGTAAAACCATATACCTATATTATATTATATACAAATATTAAACGAATTTGATACATAATTTTATAATGTATTATATTATTTTATAATATAATTTATTATATCTGAAATATAAAAAAATATTATTACAATTAATTCGTCACTGAAAAATAAGGAAAAGCTGTTAACTTGAATTTATTTGAAGCAAAGCATTACTGGATTATGCAATAAGGTAGGCGATGTTTGAAACCTGTGTCTCAACTCTATTCTCAATTATCTTAGCCTATGCTTGATTACACTAACCTCTAGCGCTTGAAAGTGGAACTAAACGCTGGCGCACAGAGGAACAAAACACAGGCAAATTCGCTCAGTGTCCATTCTTTATAATCCCTATTCGCTGGTGTGGACGTCCATTTGAATCCATGTTATCGATTTTTTTATTTTCTCGCAACACATTTCTCTCTGGCGAAAACTCTGCAAGTGTGTTACGGGCGTAAGACGTGTAGATAGTACAAAGTATGACAGGGTGAAAGACTTCTTGTGAAAATCGAGCATGCAAATAGCCCAGAACTAATTGAGAATTCAATCTCAACACGCCGATATAGGTGTCCAGAATACTTGTATAATCGCCACATGTTTTGTTCGCAGACTGTGACGACCGTGGCCGGCATCGTCTCGTATCCATTCGACACGGTGCGTAGACGAATGATGATGCAGTCCGGCCGCGCGAAGGCGGACATGGTCTACAAGAGCACCCTCCACGCCTGGGGAGTCATCTACAAGGTTGAGGGTGGTGCCGCTTTCTTCAAGGGTGCTTTCTCGAACATCCTCAGAGGTACAGGTGGTGCTCTGGTACTGGTACTCTACGACGAAATCAAGGCGTTCCTCTTCTAGAAGACGCGCGACTGGAGTCAGCATCGCCACTGCCGCCGTGATCCCATCATCATCCAACATCTCGCATGGCGGCTGCAACCTTCGTTCCCGCATGACGAGAAGTCGCGTCTGTGCTCCTCACTCAACGAGCTCAGACACCTCAACAACGGTGACAAGTCTTGTGAATTCCTTCTTGAGTTGGGTAACATTGTGTGCATGTCATTGTTTCAGAATATGACAGTAGATGGCTTTAAAAATTTCAGCATCAGGAGATTCAGCAGACCGACTTACAAACATGTGGACTTGTTTAGTAGGATGTGATTACAAGTAAAGAATAATCGAAATAAAGACTTTGTCGTCTCTGAACAACAGGGATTATGTTAATTTTTGTTGGGCTGCTGGCAGCATTGCCCTCTAGAGATAAAATAAAAACACCAGATCTACTGGGCCACAACAAAATTGTATTTTCTGTCGAATGAGACCCCGGAGAATTGTTTTCTAGTTACTAGTTACCTTCCTGCTGTTACAAAAAAAAATCTTCCCAGCTGTTGCAGGATAAATGGGCCGTACTTGATATTTATGGCTGTTATTGAATGTAAATTGATTAATAAAAAAAAAAAAAACAGGGAAGCACTTAAAATATTAGGTTAAATTCTAAAGACCTTTTGTCGTATTACTTATGACCCATATTCCTAATTGAAGGGTTCAGAACCATAGTGGGCCAAGCGCCATTTACTAAAACCGTAGAAAACAAGGGTTAAAATGAAGTTATTACAATAATTCGATGAAACGTATAGCAAGTAATATACAGTATACACATTAATACTAAACTATGGTATTCACTTTAAACCTTGCTTTCTCCGTTTTTAATAAATGGCGCTTGGCCCACTATGGCTCTGAACCCTTCAATTAATGTAGCACTTCCAAAATACTGCTTATGTAATCTTGGCTTTACAGAACTGCAATATTTCTTTTGCGAATGTATGTAGAAAATAAGTTACAAATATTCATTAAATTAGGATGTTGGCTGCACTGAATGGTGGAATTGAAGTTACTAATTTCACTGGAGAAATGAGTTAAAATTTGATGCATTACGCAAATTAAAATAACTTTTTTGTGAATTGGTTACTGTCATTGCTGGTCATATCTTCTTTTGGCGTACAGCTCCTACAGTTTAGCTAAAGCTTCCTTTAAAACAATACTGTCCTCTGCCCTCTTCCTCCATTTCATTATTACCACTTTCCTCAATGCAGTCTATCATCTCAATCTGAGACGACCCCATCTCTCTTTTCCTCCAGTGTTCCAGTGAAGATCTTCGCCATTCTTTCGTCCTCCATTCTAATTAAGTGACCTACCCATTCAAATCTTCTAATTTTTATTGAAGTTACTATATTAGATTCCTTATATACTTATTCTAATTTCAAGTTACTACGGATTCTTCAAGTATTTTATTCTTTAACAGGACCATAAATCTTTCTCAGAATTTTCGTTTCCCATCTTCTAAGTTGTTGCTGTTCAGTCATGGTCCATGATTCACACCCGTAAACCACTATGGATTTTAATTATTGTTTTATATATCAGTAATTTTGTCTACTTAGAAATATACCTAGTTCTCATGACTTTGCCTAAGACAGTGGTCGTCAGCACTCTCTGAAATGTGCAAAGGGTAAGCGGGGCCGTCCCCTTGTGCCCCGTCGTGCAGCAGGAAGAAGTAGAGATCATACCCGCTAGCAGCTACGAGTGCACTATGGTGCACTGTGTTCTCCGCGGGTAAGCCACGCTAGTCCCAGGGTGCTCTGTGCTGACGACCGCTGGCCTAAGGCATAACATCTATTCCCTGCCGAAATTCTAGCTTTTATATCTTTACTGCAATCATTGTCCCATGTAACCACTGAACCCACGTATTTAAACTCGTTACATTCATTAAACTGCTCTAAGGCAATAGAAACCATCGTATTTTCTTCCGTTCTTATCCTATTTTTTGGCGTGTTCGTAAACACTGTTTTGCTGGTCATATCGCGTAGTCTAAATCAAACTGGATGAAATATTGAACATTCTTGGGACTTCAATTGGCCCACAAAAGATTGGAGTACATAGTTGAATGTGGATAAGTCATTTCTATTGAGTCTGTTCAAAAGGTTGTACTCCAGTGAAGTACGATTTGCCCTAGATAGTGTAATACAGCGTTGTTGTATTCAGACTACGTTAAGGGTAATTTTGAAAATTATGTAAAATAGCTTACTTCTGTTGCGTCTCGCGTTATCACTTGGTGGGTGTGAAGGAATGACTTCATTCGGAAAGCAAGCGTTTGTTTTGTCTGTTGCTATGGAATTCGTACTCCTTGACAAGAAACTGAACCGCAAACTAAAGCTGGAGGTGCTGCAATCCTGTATCCTCCCAACCTTACTTTACGGCTGTCAGACCTGGAAACTGACAGTGAACCAGAAGACGCAGATTCAAATCTGCCAGCGCAAAATGGAGAGGAAAATCCTAGGACTCTCCCTCAGAGACAAGATTTCAAACACCAGACTCTAGCAGATGGCAAACACCAGAGACATGGCACACCAAGGGGAGCGCCTGAAATGGAAATGGGGAGGCCAAGTGTCGAGACTTCAAGGCTGCAGATGGGCGCATATTTCCACCACGTGGGACCCACGCATCGGGAGGCGAAACCGAGGAAGACCTGGGACCAGATGGGCGGACTTCAAGAGCCTAGCTGGACCCCTGTGGTCCAGAACAACCAAGAACCGAGAAGAATGGAGAGCGCTACAGTTTGCCAGTATCGAGTGCGAGTGCAAGTGTACACACACGAACGATGAACAAAACCCATGTAGAACAGAACCTACCGTCGTGCGGATTAGCTCACAGCATGATCTCTAAAGAGCTCCGCTTTTTAGGAGGCCCTAGCCCTTCACGGGAAATTCATAGATTTCATTAATTCATACTAAATTTGTACTATATCTGTGGGGACGATCAGAACTATAGATGCGTCAGAAGTTTCAGTGAGTAGTTAGTCGGGGAGGACGAGTTTTACGCTATATTAAATACCGAAAACATCGCTTAACTTACCTTCGCTAATGCCACGCACACAAAGCGCGTGGGCCCGACATTTGCTGTTAAGGCGAGGCGCATATGCTCAGTTGCCCCCGCGTCTATAGACTCGCTGAGACACATGGCGCGACCATACGAAAGAGTATAATACATTCTAATGGAAGTGATTTTCAACTATAGCTCGCGCAAGGAACAATTGCCGAAAAACAGTGGTGGCAGTACTGTCTGTTTTGACGTGTGTATATAGGCACGCCGAGGGAGCGAGAGATGCGGGCCGATGGAAGTACTGTCTCTTCCAAGAAGATGAACAAATGAGGACATCGCTATGGAAATAAACATAGCAAGAGAAAAATTCGAAGCTAATTAAACGCGCAACATACGTTTACGAATGAAATAATACCGTGCGATACAAGACACGTATTCACATGTAATTGAACAAATTAAAGTCACAATGTAACTATCACAACGTAAGACTCGTTCTATCGATGTCATTTCTCTTCCGACTGTAGCCTTGAATATCATTCAAGCTATCTCGTGATCTTTCCTGTCGCCCGCTCTTCCTTACCGCTTTGTTTCATTCGCATTCCTTCCGTCGGTATTCCCTGCTTGCGAGACCTATAACAATGTTGAGGTTTGGAGGAGAAAGACTTTTGTAGTCGCACACGGTTGTGGGTCAAGACATGCGGCAAAGGTGCGAATTGACGGGGGGGGGGGAATTTCCCCCCTGTTGGAAAGTTGTCCCCTCAAAAATTAACATCCCTGCCAGGGATAACTTTTATCCCCCCACAAAATATAATTGTTTTAATACGGTTATACGGTACTTTATAAAGTACAGTATAAAGTAAGCAAAGAAAATAATATTTCTGTATTATCACTGGCGCATGAGACCATTGAGACAGCAACATACCACTAGGTCTAGTGCTTGAATTGGATGGTCACCGCTAAGCTGACAACGATAACTTAGGAATTACACATTGGTAGGTACTGTAATCAAGATGCAAGACGAGCAACGATGGTCAGGGTCACCTGGCCCGAATTTCTGTACTAGTGGAGTTTTATGCGGCCTAAGGTGCGAGAGTTTCATACAGACTATACACTCCACGATAGTCAACGAAATGCAAAATCAAATGTATAATTCTTAATGGTGACAGGGTGAGAAGTTTTATTTATCATGTTGTGTTGGCTTGTTGAAAGGCTGAATTGCCGCCATGACTTCTTGTATTGAACATACTATAGTTTCGTCGCTCTAATTTCCGGCAGCCAATCACGTTGCAGGTCGGCTACATTTAAACGTGTGCGTCTTGTGGTGTGCTGATGAAGATGTTAAGCATTTCCTAAGGCTCGATAAATACCTAATATAATCGCCCGCCAGTTTGGCTCTTTCGTTGGCGTTCGCAGAAAGCACACGAGGACGTTATTTGCCGCTCAGTTATTTGCTCAATTACAGTGCGTTTGATTTATTATCATAGCAGCTACGACATGATAATGTTTAACGGTGAGGCAAATAGATTCCTCGTCTGGTAACTCGGCAACGGAAGAACAAAAATGGCGAACGATACTACCTACCTAGACTTTATAGAACGTTCAAGCAAAGAGGAGGAGTCACGCCGGGGATAACAGCGTCGTGACTAAAATAACGACATTTGCTTAAAAACTTAAGTTCCAGTAGAAAGTTTTGGATGTTACAAGAACGGAACAATTTATGAAGGCATTTTAATTCTAACAGTTCAGATGTTTGTCTAGGTGGTAATTGAGAATTGACAGACGCTATTTTAATCCAAGTTGAAGTTGAGACCGAAGGTGATGGGGGTTGCATTCTGAGTTCACTTTGTAGTATTGGTTTCGGCGTGGTGAGGTATGAATTCCAGAGAAACTTCTCAAGAGTATGGCGGTATTTCGTAGCTGATCAGGTGACAAGTATGAGCGAAAAAAAAAATATAAAGCTGGTAACAGTGAAAGTGTTTTCTATATTTATGATAATGTTGCATCAATCATATCGTGCGTAACTTCAGGATATGCCTTTGGACCGAAAACTTGATTTTTTTTTCCGACTCCCCACGGAATTTGAATTTGGAGTCTCATTTATAGTTATACTTACATACATAAACAAATATACATTTTTGCTTTAAATTATATCTGACAAAACTAGAAAAATATCACATTTTCTGCACATAACAGATCCTGAAATACGTGGTACGTCTCTCTTGCAGACTTATTCCGTATTTGGCAAGAATGTTAATCGGAAGTCATTTAGACTTCGTATTTGTGATTTAATGCAATCGGTGAAGATAAAAATTAAGACATTTTGAAAATTGTGAATTTCATGTGAAAGGAAAAGATATTACCAATGGATGGGTTACATATGGGACGACCTCTCCGTAACAATGTTTACCGGTACTGTAAACATCTTGACTAGTCCTTACATTTTAAGCTTAACAATTACGCCTTTTACTTTGCATAACTAAACATTGTTATGAATATGCTCATAACTTAGTTTTCTACTACCATTTCTTCTTTACTACTATACAAATTTTAAGTTTGTTTCTTTTAGCGATCTACATAATTTTCTCGAAACTACTTAAATTTGGTTTTAGAATGGACTTGGATGCATATTTTTCTTATTCCACCATTTTCCGGGCAAGATAGGATATACATAAAGATGGCTTGGAGCACAAATATTCTACGTTCATTTTCTCTTAACTTTCGAGAAACCCTGAAGAAACGTTTCCTTCTTACAGGAATAATGCAGCAAAATATAATTGTCACATTAATAATGTCGCATATATTATTTGTAAAGAATGAAGATTTGGCCTCGTACTATCCGTAAATAACAATATCTCAGTTTTGACCAGAAATGGACGTACAATTCTCATTTCTCTGTAATCAACCTATGGCCGTAATTTGTCAAATTCCTAATGTACATTAAATACTTTATACATCTTGATTACACACTTTTAACACTTCATATCAATTAAGGTTTAGGTATTACGAACAGCTTTATATTAGTTTATATATTTTTAATTCCTTTATCACCAAAGCCAATAATAATAATAAAACGAAAACACCTCAACGTAGGCAAGGTGAGCATTTCGAACGACTGGAGAAAAAATTCACAGAAGGTATACCTACAGTCTAGTATATACAGCCACGAAGCGTAAGTTGTGAGGGTACTAGGAACAATAGACTGCAGGTATTTCGCATTGCCTATAATGAGGCGATAGTAGCGATCCTAGTGGTTAGCAACTATCTATGGATGCATATTTACTACGTATTGAGTTTCGTGACTGTATATACTAGACTGTGGTATACCAGGGAAACTGTGATTTGCATGTTGTGTGGTTTGTACTGTTAAAATTTCCGAATGTAGGACTGAAGTTTCGTGACCCGGCGCTGATGAGCTGAGCAACAAATTAAGCCGAGACAGGCATGTGACTGCAGCCTCCATTGACGCGCGTGCTGTTACGTCACTGCAGCGTGTGTGTGCCAAGCGGAGCACTTGCGCGCGATACACTCCTGGTATAGCTCCAAGGTCAGGTGCCAGCTACGGAAATAGCGCGTTATGAGGGCAGGTTACATACAACTGTCGGCATCGCAAACAAATTACAATACTGGTGCTGGGAAATGCACTTCCTGACTTCTGCTGTCCCGGCCTGCATTTGTGTGATATGTCGTTACTCAGCGACTGCTTAAGGGTGACCTAAATGCTGCAGCATTTAATATCAGTGGCGCCAACTTTTAAAAAACATTGGATGAGCCCAAACACATGAGTTATAAGTAAGGAGCGGATTCCTATGTAATTAAATATTCTTTTTGCGTGTGATAAAACACAAAGTTAAAAATTCCGAACATGAAGTTTCAAATTTAAAACCCGAGTTATTTTAAACAGTTAAGTATGGAATATAACGTAGACGTCCAATTCCTAACAGAAATTAATGTTCTCAGAAAAGAGCTAAGACAGCTCAGCCACTAGCTGGCGAATAAAAGCTGATGGAGGAAACCGGGATACGACGTAGGCAAATGGACGACAGTACCTGTGCGAAAATGATTCAATATTGAAAGCTCTTTCGTCACTGGAAAATGCGAACATATTTTTGGAACGTACTGTGGCTACTATGAGTGTATATGTGGTCTTGGATCTGTGTGGAAGACGGTTGAAGGGGTGGGAGTGAAGTACATTAAAAAACTCAGGTACAATAAAAATTGAAGTAAAAATAAAATGATGTCCCTGTACATTAAAGTAGAGTCATTTAATCGGTAGAAGACATTGCTCTCAATATACAAGGTGTTAGGGGTATAGGTGCAAATATTATTATATTTTAGAAAATTTCATGTAAAACAAAGAAATCTTAAATATTTTAAAACTAAACCAATTATATCACTCAGAAGTACGTTATCTTTTTTAAGAATTCTTGGTTGCTTCGTGTTTCTAAGCGCTGTGTGGTGTAGCCGTGATCCATTTTCGTAATAGTATCGCCTCAAGTCCTGAGAATAAATTAACATGGACACATAATTAGGAATGTTTATTGTTGCTGAAGAATGATTTCATTCCACGCTTTCTTTGTGAAACACAACAGATAAGAGCTCGGGTATGAACATTAATTAATTTAAACAAATCTCTCGCCTCTCGCAAGGCAATATATATATTATCTTGTTCCTATTAGCAAATCTAAGCATTTTGTGTGACACCATAAAAAAACTCCATACATCCAAAAACCTATTGTCTGAAACAGGGAGGTGCGTGCCGTGGAAATTACACTAGACTCGCTACCAGGTTCAGAAGTACAAGTACTAAGGGACAAATTCCAGAATGTGTTTGGGAAAAACATTGGATATAAAAAGTATTGGAGGGTGTGCCTGTAGGTGAAATTGACGATGTTTGTGTTTGTGACATTCCTCCCTTTAAATATGCACGTCTGACGTCCTGTGATGTGGAAAGATTGTTTTCACAGTATAAGTCAATGTTCAGAGATAATCGGCATGCATTTGTGATGGAGAATTTGGAGATGACCTTTGTTGTTCACTGCAATTCTCGGCCAACTACTAGCACTCAAGTGTGGTTGGTGAGTACCTAGTAACATTTTTTTTCCAAGCTAAGTAAGGTATTATTGTCATATTAAAAAAAAAAAATATTTCTTTATTTTTAGCAAATATTTTCGTACTTTTTAGCACATAAAAAATAAATATATTTAAATTTTTAGCACATAAAAATCCGCTCCCTAGTTATAAGTTCTAAAAAAATCGCATTAATCTCCTGCACATAAATATTAGAGGGATTTCTGGGGAGGGGGGCACTGTCCCCCAAACTTGTTTCAACTCTTTTTTTTTTCTATTAACGTTAGAAAATATTGAACTCAAAAGTTCTTTTTTGATTTTGTTTATAAGTTTTTGTGCTTAAATTGATGAAGTAATGTCTTTACAACATGTGACTGGACTACAATATTTATCTTAAATTGCTGAGTGTATAAGAATTTCTATACCTCATTTGAGAAATGGAAGCACTGTAATGTTTCTTTTGTAACAGCCTGTACTCATGTGTTAGAAGTCTGCAGGTGGTCAGGCCGCCACTTGGAGAAATATGAATAACATACTGCACAACAATGCAGAAAGAAAAGTGATCCTGGTATGTGTAAACTTAAAGACATGATTAAATAAAATATTTCGAGTTTGCATTTCATAATTATATCTTCAGAAAGGTAAGCTTCATATATGTTATACCATATTATAATTTTCTAATATACCTACAGTTCAAGCCTTATACAGGGACATCATTTTATTTTTACTAACATTTTTAATATTAATCTGGCTATAATTTTCTATTAACGATTGAAACAGAAAACACCGCTTGCTCTCCCTTCCACGACTGGAGTTTGATGATACTGGCGTAAAATACAAACCACTCTACTAGTTATAGGGGGGAAGAAAAGTAGTTCATCCATTTATGTAAACTAGGAAATATCGCAATTTTTTTATTTTAGTAGGGTATTTTACGACGCTTTATCAACATCTCAGGTTATTTAGCGGCTGAATGAGATGAAGGTGATAATGCCGGTGAAATGAGTCCGGGATCCAACACCGAAAGTTACCTAGCATTTGCTCATATTGGGCTGAGGGAAAACCCGGGAAAAAACCTCAACCAGTAACTTGCCCCTATCGGGAATCGAACCCGGGCCACCTGGTTTCGCGGCTAGACGTGCTAACCGTTACTCCACAGGTGTGGACTCGCAATTTTGAGTTTGATAATTTTCATTAGGTTCTTGTTTAATCGAAATACAGTACAGTATTAACATTTAGTGTTTTTACTCACGAATTGAGCTATCCATTCGGACGTATTAATTATGCAGTGTATATTGTACTATTACAGCACAGCGTACAATATAGAGAAAGAAGTTAAATTGAAAAATAATCATAATATGGATATTTAAACACATTTTTGAAAATGGTGGCCGTTCATTTCGATACAGGCTTCAGTTCTTTTGTGCATATTATCACACTATAGACTATTGTACCTAATTCCAATTACCAGTTTCGTCCTTCGTACGAGTAACTCATGTTGAAATAATTCTGTACCTACTCTATAAAAGAGTACCTTACGTACTGTAAATTCAATCTTTACTTCTGGCCGATCCGAAAAGATAAAATTACTTAGAAATGCTATCTACTGTCCGTTCAAGTGGTTTTGTCGCAGGGTCGTAGAAAGGGGGGGGGGGATCACGTGACAGTTAATTACTTAAGAAGGCCCTTTTATTTAAGTTATTTTAAACACTTGTATATTACGTAGACGTCCAATTCCTAACAAATTAATGTTTTCAGAAAAGAGCTAAGAGAGCCCAGCTACTAGACTTTACAGAGGGGCGAACAGAAGCAGGTGGGGGGAAACCGGGATGCGACGTAGGTAAACGGACGACAGTACCTGTGCGAAAATATGATTAAATATTGAAAGCTCTTTCGTCACTGGAAAACGCGAAGATATTTCTGGAACGTACTATACTCACTAACTCAGTACTGCTTACACGCCCTCGGCTCTGTGTCGTGAACGGTTGGAAGTTTACTAGTAGAAGGGGTGGGAGTGAAGTACATTAAAAAACTCAGGTACAATAAAAATTGAAGTAAAAATAAAATGAAGTCCCTGTACAACTCGGTCCGAAACATAGCGGATATGGTTGTAACACTGTAAGAAACATGTCCCCGAAAATACCTTTATTATATATTTCGATATACTGTATCACGATCAAGCTATAACGGGAAGAGGTAAATGATGTTCCCCACAACCCCATTATATGGGGATTCTATGGTTTTGCTTTGTCCCCCCAAGGAAACGGTTCTCTCTCCGCCTATGGCATATACTGATTTTCCCCTCAAGTAGTCCTTTAGCTTATTGATTTGCTAAGTATTGTAATATTACTCGTATAATTATAAAATTTCCTGCAAACGTTTCTCTTGTGTTAGGCAATTTTTGTTAGCTTATTGATTTTTACCAAGTTTTATAATTGTACCAGAGCGTTTAGAATACCCGCTCTGATTGTACTGATATTACCTACCTCTTATCTTGATCGATGGATGAAATAATTGACGCTTAAATAGCTACCATTTGCAAGTACTTCCATATTACACAATCACCCTAGAAGTGTACAGACGTAATTATAAACGGATCAGGATTTAAAAATAAATGTTATTCGGAAATTAACTACAGTTTTCTCAGACAAAAACCACATTCAGTACTACTTTCAATAGAACGTTGTACTTGCTTGGAATATGAGTGACTGATTAACCTATGAATACGGTATGAAAAATAAAATGGGGAGTTCATAGATACGAGTATAACGATGAAGCTCGCATCAGCTCCTGTGAAGCTGTAGTTTTGCGACAGTTCAGATTAGATCAGTAAATTCTCATAATATTGTATTCGTTATCGTTTCTTTCCCAATATTGTTATAGCAAAACGAAAATAATAATGGTGTTATGCAAATCTAGCTTTCAGGTAAAGCTCCCTTTGAAGCAGAATTCAATAATTTCAAGGAAAAAATTGTTCCGGGGCCGGGTATCGATCCCGGGATATTTGGCTTAGCGCACCAACGCTCTACCGACTGAGTACCCAGGAACTTCACCCGACACTGTCTCAGTTTTTCCCAATTATTCAATAATGGTGTTGTTTTAGTGTCAGAAATTGACACAGCCATCAAAGATCAGACGACTTACGTCTTCCTCATGATAAGCTGAGCATACATGTGCACTGTGTAGCTCTTGAGGCTGAAAGCAAGGGATAACGATAAACAGGTTATCTAACAACCAAGGAGAAGTGAAGTGTGACGTGCTGGCACATTCAGGTTCGAAGGGAAACGTTCACTGCAGTGTTTTTCCTTATTCCAACGTCCTTGGAATTTGTATATCTCCCGTCCCGCTTTTTCCGATCTTCCCTGGATTATTTCGGGCTCGAATCCGTCGCTTTGGTTCAGTGGAAAGAACCTGCGTTTCCCAGCCGAGCTGTCCGTGGTTCGATTCCCCGCGTGCGCAGAGATCTATCTCCATTACACGAGATTGGGTGTTTTCCCCTTCTATTGTCCCGCATTATCTATCTCAAAATCTGTATCATTATTATAAATTTCCTCATTTGAAATTGTCACAATTTTAAATAGAGCTAAATATCCATAATGTTTATCCAGTATTTTGTTCATCTTGTTTGCTATATTTCTTCCTATTTCGTGTTCCAACTATTCGGTTCATTGACTACATGCTTATTATGTCTGTAGAAAATACAACTAATATGACATTGACAGGTATCAGCTTTATTATTTCACTGTGTTAATATGATAGTGTATCACGTTTTTGTTTTTAATGTCATATATTGTTGCAGTGAATAACAAACGACATTTTCAAAGAAGAATGATTACCTATTGCTAGAAAACACAGCCTCATATCTAGAGAAACTTTGTTCCACTTCTGCAGAAACAATGAGGGGCATGAATAATTTCGAGGGAAAAATTGTTCCGGGGCCGGGCATCGAACCCGGGACCTTTGGTTTAACGTACCAACGCTCTACCAACTGAGCTACCCGGGAACTCTACCCGACACCGATCCAATTTTTCTCTCTGTATCTACAGACCTCAAAGTGGGCTGACAACCGTCAAGCAACCAACTTCGAGTGCACACTAACTCCGTGTGACTTAAATTGTGGTTTTCTGTTAACGAACAGTGACGTGTATTATGCAAATCAAGAATTCAGGTATAACTCCCTGTAAAGTTGATTTGAATAATTTCGAGTATTATGCAAATCAAGATTCAGGTATAACTCCCTGTAAAGTTGATTTGAATAATTTCGAAACTATTCAAATCAACTTTACAGGGAGTTATACCTGAATTCTTGATTTGCAAATATATTTGAAATATTTTACACAAGCATTATTCATCTCAAACTCTGTATCGTTATTACAAATTTCCTCATTTGAAATTAAGTTACAAATTCCGTCCTCGGCATCTTGCTATTATTCTTCTTTGCAGGACGTTGAATGTTGCCTGTTACGAATAACAGTATTCGGTCGTAATGTAACCGATCAACTGAAGTTCACTGCTGAACGAAACACACTGAAATCCCCACCCCAACGCAATTACGTACTGGTACCTAAAGTCAGAGGCGCTTGAAGCGCAATGTAGCGGCATACAATTCTTAGCCCTAGTTATTATGATGGCGAAATGAGTCCAAAGTCCAACGTCGAAAGTTACCCAACAATTCTGCTTCAATTGGCTCAGGAAAACCTCGCACGTAAACGTAAACCTCAACAAAGTAATTTGTTCCAACCAGGATTTTAACCCGAGCCCGCTCGTTTAATGATCAGATACGCTAACCGTTATTCCACAGCAATGGGCCACAACACGCATGGGGGCGTCCAATGTGAAAGATCGGGGAGCAGAGTGAGCGGCAGACGGTAGACCAGCGTCCACCGGTCCACATGACGAGATCGGTAAACCAAACCAATAACAACTCTGTATAAAAGAGTTGATGAGTGGAAATGTTGCCGTACCTAACGGCATTGTCAGGAACGATAGATTTACCAAAAAAAAAAAGTTGTTAAACGTGATGAAAAATGAATAGGCCTATTATTTCTTAGTTAAACTATGGCTTAATCCCAGCCATCCACCTAGAACCACTGCTAAAAAACGGGTTTAGCACAAAGTAATTTTGTGTCTGGTTGAACCGCAAGGACTGGTTTCAAATGGGTGCCGCGTAAAAGCTCTGAATTTAAGTTATTTTAGTTGGTTATTTAACGACGCTGTATCAACTACTAGGCTATTTAGCGTCGATGAGATTGGTGATAGCGAGATGATATTTGGCGAGATGAGGCCGAGGATTCGCCATAGATTACCTTGCATTCACATTACGGTTGGGGAAAACCTCGGAAAAAACCCAACCAGGTAATCAGCCCAAGCGGGGATCGAACCCTCGCCCGAACGCAACTTCAGACCGGCAGGCAAGCGCCTCAACCGACTGAGTCACGCCGGTGCTCGACACTTATCAATAGACTGACGTAAGAGTTTTTATCATTAGCTGTAGAAGGAAAAGTTCTTCGTTAGAAACATATTTTATATGTATTTTATATAATTTTGGAGTGGTGTATGGCATTTTTGTCCACCGCTGTGGAGTAACGGTTAGCACGTCTGCCCGTGAAACGAGCGGGCTCGGGTTCAAATCCTGGTTGGAACAAGTTACCTGGTTGGGGTTTTTTCTGGGGTTTCCCTCAACCAATTGCAGCAGAATTCCTGGGTAACTTCCGGCGTTGGATCTCAGACTCATTTCGCCATCATTAATTCACATATCATTATCCATACCATAGTCCGGGTTAAGTTCACGGTGCGGTGTCCTGTACTTGTACAAGAGCGCGGCCGTTCGGTTACCCATTCATTCATAGAATAGGAGAAGGAGTAAAAAGGTAAAAGGTAAAGGTAAAGGTATCCCCGTAACATGCCATGAAGGCATTTGGGGGGCATGGAGGTAGAGCCCCATGCTTTCCATGACCTCGGCACTAGAATGAGGTGGTGTGGTCGGCACCACGCTCTGACCGCCTTTTACCCCCGGGAAAGACCCGGTACTCAATTTTATAGAAGGCTGAGTGAACTTTGGGGCCGTTCTGAAAGTTTGGCAACGAGAAAAAATCCTGTCACCACCTGGGATCGAACCCCGGACCTTCCAGTCCGTAGCCAGCTGCTCTACCAACTGAGCTACCCGGCCGCCAGGAGAAGGAGTGGTAAGTACAATAGGCCTCAGGTTGCAGTGTAAGTCTTCGGTTCCCTGCTCCGTTTAGGGGGGGGGGGACTTTTTTTTAGAATTTTACCTTTTTTCAAGAATTGTTGCGTTTTATAGTGTTAAATGAAAAATCTCTAATATTTTTCGTTTTGGCTAGAAAAATGTGCATTTGTTTCAAGTTGAAAAAAATAAAACTTGATTTAAACATTCACAATTTCATGCCATGAAGTCCGAAGAGCGGTATGCTAATTACAGATTTTTCTGCCGCTTGATGGTTAACTTGAATGCGGACAGATAATATCTTTCTTGGAATTTCCCAGCCTGCTGAGAGGAGCTTACGAGGGTCTGCTTCCTGGTGTCTACTGGTCTGGCGAAGGCTGAAAAGTGAAGGGATATTTTTGCTAATGTACAGGGTTTTACCACCAATTTCTTGACCTGCGAGTCTTTTAAAAAGTATCCATACAATATCGTGATTTGCCAAAAATAGTGGTTAGAAGGTTATTATTAGACTTCGTGGAATTGCCACGAGAATCACAAGGTTTACTGCGCACGCGGTATAGACTGTATGAGAAAGGGACGTGCAAAGGATGAAGTATGCCACTAATGTAAACACTGAGCAGTATACTGCGATTACAATAAAACCTGTATCCTGCATTCAAGAAATATAATGAATGATCATTGAAGTAGTAAATGTCTAAACATGTAAATACACAATTACTTTATAGTGAGATATATTAACTCAAAATTTAATGTAAGATACATCATTCTTGAATATGTGCATTGCAGTGAAGAGTTACGTACATTTTGAGCGACTGCAAAGTAATCTCCTCCGATGGTCACTTAAACAGTTTTTATTTTGGGAAAATGTACGTTCAACGTACACGATATAATACGTACATATTTGAAGAACGGAAAGTCACTACTTTTTAGTACACCAACTTCAGATGTCTTGTCGTGACCTGATGGTACATCATTTATAGTACGAAGTTGTGAATAGGCAGAATTTTTAGAGGTGGACGGTCATTCAACCAGAATGGTGATATCGTATGGTTAGGACGATGATCCTCCCAGCTGTTACAGCTGGTTTTTGTGACCGGATTTCGCTACCTATCGTAGCTCCCCAAGTGCATCACTATGCTGGATGGACAAAGGTCCCATACACTGGCCGAAATTTCATGAGAAAATTTCTTCCTCCATGAGGATTCGAACTAGCGTGCATTTCGTAACGCGTAGTGAATTGTTATTTTGGATAACGGTTTTGTGATACTTTATCCACTACCTATATTAAGGGCTTCTGAGAGTTGTAGTTTAGACGATTCTAACAGGATGATGCTTTTGGACACGGTTTTAAAATTAGAATCAATGAACAGAATATCTTCCAATAGCTGTTCAGAAGGCAATGATTTTACAGCTGCAACAGCGGAACTGCCTGTGCTATCCAATGCATCAATTACCTCCATTATTTTGCCGTAATGTCATGTGTAATAATTAACAGCATCCAACCAAGTTCCCCAACGGGTCAAGACTGGCTGCGGGGGTAAGAGTATTCCAGGGGCAATTATTTGGAACAGCAACACTCTCATTGTAGTATGTTTGATTGAATTCTTGTCTGCACTGAACAAATGTTAAGCTTTGACAGTAAAACAAAAACAAGTGCTTACTTAGGTATACATTAGCTGTAGCTGCTCTATCTATTTGGACCGGTCACAACTCTTAACATGAACTGCTTATACTACGAGACCGGGCGGTCGCTCACCTCCTCTATACTACCGTACATCGGCAACCTGATTGCATGCTGCGTGTGGCAATTCAACGAAGTCTAGTTATTATAGTAGCTATTCATGTTGAATATCGAGAACATGGATTTTATATAGTGCTAATAATGTGTCCCGCGCCGTGACGTCGTGGTAATGCATCCTGCCTAGCACTCGCGTTACGAAATGCGCGCTAGTTCGAATCCTCATGGACGAAGAAATTTTCTCATGAAATTTCGGCCAGTGTATGGGACCTTTGCCCACTCAGCATAGTTATGCACTTGGACAGCTACGATAGGTAGCGAAATCCTGTCACAAAAACCAGCTATAACAGCTGGGAGGATCATCATCCTAACCACACGATATCACCATTCTGGTTGGATGATCGTCCACTTCTACTTCGGCATGTGGACGTGAGGCCAGCAGCTGGCTGGTCGGTCTGGGCCCTTAAAGGGCTTAGCGCCACGAATTGTTATAATAATGTTATATTGTTCAAATACTACAATATGAGAACTGAATGAAAGAGACGTGATGCTTGTGAAAGCATATAAAAACCAAGGATCTTGTGAAGGGAATGGAGGATGCAGTTAAAACAAGTACACTGTTTCTTCAATATAGGAGAAAGCCAATGTTTACCTACTTAGATATAAAACGCGGAACAAGTCCCCTGCAATCGGTAAGCATCATGTTTAGGTAGAGCATGAAAGTCAAGGAATATTATGGACACTAAAAAATCGATCGTACGGGAATGGATATTTAAAAGTTGTAAATTCTGAATTGATACAAGATTTGTACAAACTAATTTTATTTCCTAGAATATATGTATAAAATACAATAATAAATAAATATGTAATAAATAAACAAATATAAATAAATAAGTAAATTAATAAACATAAATAAAATATATTAGCATAAACTCTCCCGCAATATCCCTAATACGTGTGCCGTTTTCAAGGCGTTGAATAATATTTACTTTGTCAGAAAGACTCAGACGTGAACGTGTTTGTGACATGTATACGGGGACTAGAATTTTCGTCACACAGACCGCGTTGTACTGTTTTGCTGCTTTCTTTAGATTCAAACACATTCTACTAAATAGGCGTAGCAGTGTAACTGATTGTGAATATCAAAGAATCGGTTCAAGTCTAGAAGAAAGTAAAAAGTGGCAAAGTGGAATTTATATGGACACAACAGAAATGTTAATTAAGGTAAGGCTGCTACTATTGTTAATTATTAGTTTATTACTTTATTAGGTTATATATTATTAGTTTCACTTGCAATTAATACGTACACTTTATTCGACCTATTTAACACTTATGCGATGTAAATATTTGATAAAGGTTGAATAAATGGAACGTGTTTAAATTATGTCATGAACTCAGGAATTACATTTACAAAGTTGCTTCAAATGTTTGCTCTACTTATTAAAACTATTTAAAAACACATTTTAAATCTTTAAAAAATAATAGAATTTAAGTAATGCCTAAAGTTAAATATTGAAACAATAAATTGTCAACTTCCTATGACATACGAAACATGAGATGTCAGAATTTCATGACAATTCTGCGAATATGTAGAATTGTCAACAAATGAATTGACACTTTTCATGTTTCATAAAATAAATATGTCAGAAATGTCTTGACAAATTGTAAAATTTTGCCTGTCATAGTAAAATTTTTATGAAACAGGAATCCGACAAATTGTCACAATTTTTTCTGACAGGCGGAATGCTTTATGAAACAGAAATTTGAGAATTTGTAGAGTCGCCATTTGTTATTTGTCAAGAGGACATATTTACAACTGTCAAGCTTCATGAAATAGACCACAGTAATTATATCATAACATAAAATACATCCTCAAACGTAACAGAAGATAATTGCAGAGCAGGACTTGTATGGCTCTTTCAATAAGACGATTGGTATAATTGCCACAATCTTTACTATTATTATGAATGTATTAACTTGTCAAACGTATAACACAATTTACCAGATTTGCGCTTCTTTCTTATAAATTTGGTTGTAACTGTTCATCACCAACGTACTATAAAGTTATATTCCAATTCCCCCCTCCCATCTAACTTGTTTAGTTTCGTATAAGGGTACGCACGTTACCTGGAACGGCAGGCTGCATCCGTGTCTCCAGTACCGTATACTTAGGGTTGTCTGTCAGCTGTAGTTTGTGTTTTACTGCGGATCGTAGAAATCTGTTTTGTGAAGTTCTGGAAAGCTTGTTTATACATAATTGAGTTTCTCCACGAGTAGTGATCCAGCAGAGGTAAGCTACCAATATATTGTACATTTTTCTATGCACGAATTTCATATGTTCATTAAAACTGATATCACATGAGAATAGAATTTTACTGTTGTGTTTCTATTAAGATAACTGAAACCGAAAACGGTGCTAATGTTTCGAATAACACGGTTTACTAGTTCCAACATCAGGGCAGTACAAGTTTTAAGAGCTTATTTTCAGAAGGAGAAGGGTAAAATGACATGTGAAACCTAGTTGTCATATCCTATCTGTTTATCAAAGCATTGTGGCCGTGTTAAGTTTAGTTTACGTTAGAAATGCAACGAACATTGTGATGACTAGAGCCCGGAAGTTAGGCATAATGCCTCTTTTAATTGGGTAGTTTTGAGAAAGAGTTTAATAGAGAATAACATGTTCCCACACATTTCGGGATAGTAGGGCAAATTTTTATTTTGCCTTTTTTACTTACCGTGCTTGTTGTGAGATTTAATGCCTTATTTTGCCTTTTTTATATATGGTAGATACATTCTGCTATTTTTTTTAGTCAACTGTCCGAAGACAGGTCTGAACCTCACAAGTGATACCAAGAATGCACCACTTATGAGGCAACTAGGCCAGGACATAATGGGGTACGGTGGCCAATGTCTTTCCCCCTCCATTGCATACAACGCCGATTAGCTACATATTACACTAATCAGACTTCAGATGCATACAAACAATCGTTCTTCCTCTGACACATATCGTTTAGTGAGGTGTACTGCCTGTTAATAAATGTACATATCATTTTGCTATTATGTATAATTATCAGTACAAGGAAAAACTTGTACGGATTCCGACTACAGAGTGAAAGTGGTATAATTGTGCAAATTCTTAACAGCTTAGAATACAAACGAAAATGCAAATAACATTTTGGTGGGACGTGAATACTTATTCTTCTTTTTCTTTCCCTTAGTTTAACCTCTCCCTTGTAGGTTCATTTACACGACCCACGCCACCCGGGCCTTACAGGGCCGCGACCTGTCGGGAGAGGAATTAATCTATGGATCACATACATACTTTTTTGACCACACAAGGACATGGAGGGCAGGGGCGGTTATTCAGGTGAAGTAGGTGAAGTGCTACTTCACCTATTTATGTGTAAAACACAATTTTATCTCGTATTAATAATTAATTCTAGTTATTACCGGTACCGTATTTATAAAATAAAAAAAAGTTTTCTTTTCAGTCGTTATTAACAGTGTTTACTTGTATAAATAGTACCTGTAACCGTCCGCTGAATAGAATAATGTCAACTGTTACTAGCGTGGAGCGGTGTCTATTAGAACTTACAATACTGTAGAGGTGAAATTATTTGGGTTCCCTTTCTCATACAGCACTTGGTTTCCATGATAACGTGACGTCACACACTAAAGAAAGATTGTATGAGTGAAGTACGTTTCCGGGTCTTTCAGTTACGAAAATGTTATGTTTTATTTAACGATGCTCGCAACTGCAGAGGTTATATCAGCGTCGCCGGATGTGCCGGAATTTTGTCCCGCAGGAGTTCTTTTACATGCCAGTAAATCTAGTGACATGAGCCTGTCGCATTTAAGCACACTTAAATGCCATCGACCTGGCCCGGGATCGACCCCGCAACCTCGGGCATAGAAGGCCAGCGCTATACCAACTCGCCAACCAGGTCGACTTCAGTTACGAAGAATTGTCAGACTTGTAGGTGGAGTAACCAGTTTGCAGATCTAACGGTACTAATAATAGAGAAGGGTTGAAGCTGGACTCCAAGGCCGGGGGCTATTGTTTAAGGGCTGTAAAATTTTACAGTATACAGGGTGTTTAAAAAATACGGGGCATAATTTCAGGTATGTATTTCCCACATGTAGACAATCAAAATAGTTCATTACAACATGTGTCCGGAAATGCTTTATTTCCGAGTTATGGCCTTCACAACATTGAAATTCACCGGAACCATACATCATGTTTTAGAAGACACTCCACTGATCAATCGTCAACACATTCACTTCTTGCATGATGGCGCTCCTGCACACTTCAGTCGCACGGCTCACCGGTACTTGGATCGAAGGTTTCCTGATCGATGGATAGGTAGAGGTGGCCCAATTGCTTGGCCTCTACGCTCACCTGATCTGAACCCTCTCGATTTCTACTTGTGGGGCCATTTAAAATCATTGGTTTATTCGTCTCCGGTGCCTGATTTGGAATCCCTTCGGAATCGAATTGTGACATGTTCTGAAGACATACGCAATACTCCTGGAGTTTGGGGTCGTGTTCGCAGGTCAATGAGACATCGATGTGAGGTCTGTATTCAAGCAGGAGGTGGACATTTTGAACATCTTCTGTAATGACAATGACCTGCGGAAAGAAAAACGTTCCGGTGAATTTCAATGTTGTGAAGGCCATAACTCGGAAATGAAGCATTTCCGGACACATGTTGTAATGAACTATTTTGATTGTCTACATATAGGAAATACATACCTGAAATTATGCCCCGTATTTTTGAAACACTCTGTATACTACCTGACTCGAGATTAGTATTCTCATTTCCTGTATTTTAGCAGCCACTCCTGCAGTGGTAAATTAGCTGGTTCTATGTTATTTTATCAGGAATACACCCCACATACATTCGCAAAGTTTAAAAGTTGTTTTCCGCGGCGTGTGTTATTTCTTCTCATGAGCTCGCCAGTTTTGTTCCAGCTCTTGCATTTGAAAGTTTAATGCGCGCGTGAATGTACACATGTAGTTTAATACTGTGCACGTATATTAACTTATTATTTAATGTATTTGGAGTATATTAGTGATAAGTGTATACGAGTATAGTGTATTAATCCTACATCTAAGTGTATATTATGTGTTTAATCACTACAGTGCTATTATACAAATACGAGTACTTAGATGCCAGTACATAGAAAATGTTGATAAATGAGTGCGAAATATGTATCCCGAAAACGACACAGTTGTAATTTATTATAAATCCCGTTTTGTAGACTTAAATATGAGTTTTATAAGTTTTATAAGTTTTAAATTCTTGACTATCTACAGTTCCATTTATTCTTTGTTTTAAAAAGTGCTAAGAAAATAGAGAAGTTGTATATTATAAAGGGTGCGTCAGAAAGAACGGATGGATTTCAAACTATCGATACGCAACGAGGAGAGAGATATAGTGAGGGGGACCACGACTGTTGGTTCAGCCATAGAATGCATTTTCAGTTGAGAATATGGTGTTGGTCTGGTGTACAACGTGCTTTCATCGTAGAGACATTTTTGAAAAATGAAGAGTCAGTGATCGCCACTCAGGACTCATTTCGACATCGGATGTCACGCTAGGATTCCAACTCGGAATACAATTTTGCGGTGGGTGGCTTCATTTCGTATCACAGATTCAACATTAAAGAAGAAGTCACCTGGACGAAATTCTATTGCGCTGAGATTGTCCGAGGCTACGGTAAGATCTCGCGCCCTGCGACTTCTTTCTTTGGGACCATTTGAAGGCGTAAGTTTGTAAACATCGATCACATACACTGGACGAACTGAAGACAGCGATTCGTGAAGAAATCGTGGCAATTGCACCAGCTATGACTGTGAAAGTGATGGCGAACATCAGAAAACTCCTCGATGCCTGTATTGAAAGCCAAGGACATCATATGGATAATGTTGTTTTCCATAAATAAACTGCATGTATTGGTGAATATGTTGATAACAATAAATTTTTGATTTGATGAATCTTTACAATTTTCTTGCCATGTGAAATCCATCCGTTCTTTCTGACGCACCCTGTAGCTTTAAAAATTCTTCCGATGAAAGAAGCTTTTCTGTTTGAAGAGGTTGAAAATTTCACTCGGAATGCTACATCACAGGAGGGACTTTCATCATTAGCCTCATAGCTTTGCATAGAATATATTGTCCACCCTCAGTTAAATCAGACATTTTATAAAGACATCATCGACAAGTTTGCTGCTTTAAAAGATAGGTTTTCCTGTTTGCATGTGTTCTAGAACTATTAAAATTGTTGATAAATAGTGGAACAATTGCTGTTTCTGTTTCAATAAATCTTTCCATGCATTTATGCTTTTCTGTAAACGGCCGCAGGGAAAATAACTTTCTGGACGGCCTCGTAATTGCAGTCGAGTGGCCAAAATTTGTATAAGCACTTCTTTTGACATTATTAAAATGATGAAAAAAATAACCTTTTTTTATTTGCCCCCATCAGAATGTTCGCTTGTCAGCGGAAGCTAACAATCGGTCCAGCATTCCATTCCTGGGGGAAAGATTGGAGATGGGTTGGTTGCAGAGACAAACAATACTTACTATAACAACCCTTGTTCCACGTAACAAACTAGGGATTTCTCCTCGTAAGAACATCTTACTGATGAGCTTACAGCTAGTCTGGAGATGTGGATTCGCTCAACTGGGTCGAACTCATAATTGATAATTCTGCCAATTTAACTGAATGATAGAGCAACGTTACAGAGTCTAGCTCCTCTCGATATTAGGGGGACTCACGCTTATTTCTATCCAGTAGGAAATAAAAGGTAGGATTGGTAGATATTGTAAGTGGTGTTACATGTGAACCTAAACATGGCGCAGCACATCCTCTATGTGTGGAACTTTAATATATAAAATTTACATTCAAGATGATCCTACCAGCTGTGACCAAAACTCGAACGGCAGTGATTACACGCGAGAGACAGTCTAAGAAGTAAGGAGACGAGGGAGAGGTACTTGGCATGAAAACTACAGCCAGTGGTGGTTCGTGCACAAACATTGATTTCTTCATTAACCCCGCGAATAAAAATCGCAAGCTTTGCTGTAACAGTAATGTCACTGTCATCAAGAACCAATTAAAAAATATATAAATTTTCTTGCTTTTTTTTAATATTCGTCATGAACACAATCAGAAATTTCCTGAATTCTCTTGTGGATATTTAGTCGAGAAATGCGCAGTTTTTCAAAATTAATTAACAACTTTCACTGGACAAATTATTTTAGTCACCTTGATCATTATACGCTTTTATAAAACTCTCCTCCGTTGGAAGGCTTAAGAGAACGAGCTACTATTTCGTGCGCCACTGGATAGCTGGCTTCCTTACATTTATTTACGTCATATTTCTCTTCATGACGATGATTTAAGGCTGATTTCAGTTCTTGGGAGTTTAATAGCTCGTTTCATTACTACACTTACTACACCAGCACGTAATAATCAATCAGTTTCTCTATATTATTATTACTTACTTACTTACAAATGGCTTTTAAGGAACCCGAAGGTTCATTGCCGCCCTCACATAAGCCCGCCGTCGGTCCCTATCCTGTGCAAGACCAATCCAGTCTCTATCATCATATCCCACCTCCCTCAAATCCATTGTAATATTATCCTCCCATTACGTCTCGGCATCCCTAAAGGTCTTTTTCCGTCCGTTCTCCCAACTAACATTCTATATGCATTTCTGGATTCGCCCATACGTGCTACATGGCCTGCCCTTCTCAAACGCCTGGATTTAATGTTCCTAATTATGTCAGGTGAAGAATACAATGCGTGAAGTTCTGCGTTGTGTAACTTTCTCCATACTCCTGTAACTTCAACCCGCTTAGCCCCAAATATTTTCCTAAGCACCTTATTCTCAAACACCCTTAACTATGTTCTTCTCTCAGAGTGAGAGTCCAAGTTTCAGAACCATACAGAACAATCGGTAATATAACTGTTTTATAAATTCTAACTTTCATATTTTTTGACGGCAGACTGGATGATAAAAGCTTCTCAACCGAATAATAACACGCATTTCCCATATTTATTCTGCGTTTAATTTCCTCCCGAGTGTCATTTATATTTGTTACTGTTGCTCCAAGATATTTGAATTTTTCCACCTCTTCGAAGGATAAATCTCCAATTTTTATATTTCCATTTCGTACAATATTCTGGTCACGAGACATAATCATATACTTTGTCTTTTCGGGATTTACTTCCAAACCGATCGCTTTACTTGCTTCAAGTAAAATTTCCGTGTTTTCCCTAATTGTTTGTGTATTTTCTCCTAACATATTCACGTCATCCACATAGACAAGAGGCTCATGTAACCCGTTCAATTCCAAACCCTGCCTGTTATTATTATTATTATTATTATTATTATTATTATTATTATTATTATTATTATTATTATTATTATTATTATTATAGTGAACTGACTATTATTCCGTTCATTAGACACTTGAATTTTACAGCAAATTATTGTAATGTTAACCTAAATCCTACTCTCTTTCTTGTACAGACGTTACATGCAATCATAGGGATTTCCTCAAATCCCCTATCACGTTTTGTAAACTGATCGATACAAAATATGCGCTGTAGTTAGCGGTCCATGACTAATGAAATCAAACACAATTCACTCACCGCAAGCCCTTCATTTCCTTCCTGTCCCTGCAATTATAACAGTGGTGACGGCTCAGAACTGAGCGTCGGTATTGCAGATCGTATTTTAACATGCGGTGTGCAGTGGAAAGAAGTAATTTGATAGTTGGTTTTAATTCGTAGCACGGAGAGTATATAAAAGCTATCAGGACTGCATTCCAGGGACGAATTAAGAACGGCATGGAGCCCCGACGAAGGTAATAATTGGGCCCCTTGAGCCTTGAGTGAAAAATAAAATGTAATAGTGATGGATGGATGATGGATGAACAGATACGAGTAGACTGATGGACAGATACGAGTAGATGTATGGATGTATAAATACGAGAGATGTATGGATTGATAGGTACGAATAGAAAGATAGATTCATGGATGGATGGATAGATGGATAGATGGACAGATGGACAGATGGACAGATGGATAGATAGATAGATAGATAGATAGATAGATAGATAGATAGATAGATAGATAGATAGATAGATAGATAGATAGATAGATAGATAGATAGATAGATAGATAGATAGATAGATAGATAGATAGATAGATAGATAGATAGATAGATAGATAGATAGATAGATAGATAGATAGATAGATAGATAGTTAGATAGATAGACTGTTAGATAGATAGATAGATAGATAGATAGATAGATAGATAGATAGATAGATAGATAGATAGATAGATAGATAGATAGATAGATAGATAGATAGATAGATAGATAGATAGATAGATAGATAGATAGATAGATAGATAGATAGATAGATAGATAGATAGATAGATAGATAGATAGATAGATAGATAGACTGTTAGATAGATAGACTGTTAGATAGATAGACTGTTAGATAGATAGACTGTTAGATAGATAGGTAGGTAGGTAGGTAGGTAGATAGATAGATAGATAGATAGATAGATAGATAGATAGATAGGTAGGTAGGTAGGTAGGTAGGTAGGTAGGTAGGTAGGTAGATAGATAGATAGATAGATAGATAGATAGATAGATAGACTGTTAGATAGATAGATAGATAGATAGATAGATAGATAGATAGATAGATAGATAGATAGATAGATAGATAGATAGATAGATAGATAGATAGATAGATAGATAGATAGATAGATAGATAGATAGATAGATAGATAGATAGATAGATAGATAGATAGATAGATAGATAGATAGACTGTTAGATAGATAGATAGATAGACTGTTAGATAGATAGATAGATAGACTGTTAGATAGATAGATAGATAGATAGATAGATAGATAGATAGATAGATAGATAGATAGATAGATAGATAGATAGATAGATAGATAGATAGATAGATAGATAGATAGATAGATAGATAGATAGATAGATAGATAGATAGATAGATAGATAGATAGATAGATAGATAGATAGATAGATAGATAGATAGATAGATAGATAGATAGATAGATAGATAGATAGATAGATAGATAGATAGATAGATAGATAGATAGATAGATAGATAGATAGATAGATAGATAGATAGATAGATAGATAGATAGATAGATAGATTGATTGATTGATTGATAGACTATTAGATAGATAGACTGTTAGATAGACTGTTAGATAGATAGATAGATAGATAGATAGATAGATAGATAGATAGATAGATAGATAGATAGATAGATAGATAGATAGATAGATAGATAGATAGATAGATAGATAGATAGATAGATAGATAGATAGATAGATAGATAGATAGATAGATAGATAGATAGATTGATTGATTGATTGATAGATAGACTGTTAGATAGATAGACTGTTAGATAGATAGATAGATAGATAGATAGATAGATAGATAGATAGATAGATAGATAGATAGATAGATAGACTGTTAGATAGATAGACTGTTAGATAGATAGACTGTTAGATAGATAGACTGTTAGATAGATAGACTGTTAGATAGATAGATAGATAGATAGATAGATAGATAGATAGATAGATAGATAGATAGATAGATAGATAGATAGATAGATAGATAGATAGATAGATAGATAGATAGATAGATAGATAGATAGATAGATAGATAGATAGATAGATAGATAGATAGACTGTTAGGTAGATAGACTGTTAGGTAGATAGATAGATGGATAGATAGACTGTTAGGTAGATGGATTGTTAGGTAGATGGATTGTTAGGTAGATGGATTGTTAGATAGATAGATGGATTGTTACATAGATTGTTAGATAGACTGTTAGATAGATTGTTAGACAGATGGATTGTTAGATGGATTGTTAGATTGATTGTTAGATAGATTGTTAGATACAGATAGATAGATAGACTTTGTCAAAGGCATAAAAAAATGTAAAGACGTTATCATAAAGTATAGATATACTAGAGATGGGATAAAATGTTCTTTTTAAGAAACAGTTTCGACCGTAACTGTTTCATGAACGAAGCTGTTCCAAAATAACAGTTTCAAAGAAACAGTTTCATAAGAACATGTTTACAACATCAGTACCAACTGTTCAAAGTGTTCCAACTGTTTGAACCTCTCATCTGCTTCAGGAACATGTTTCAAGGTCCTTGAATCGTCTATAAATCAGCTGTTCAGTGTATTATGACAATGAAAGATGGTTTTCGTAGGTTACAATTCAAAATAAATCATTTTTATTAAAAATAATGCATATAACCCTAGGAGAGTTTAATAACGATGACATTAGCCGAAGATACTTTTCGCGGTATATTAATAATTAACACTATATTAGAGCACCATGAACATATTCTCCATCAATGGGCAGCTAATAATTAATATCAGATTTATTAGGGAATTTGATTCGTACAATTAAATTGCGCGATCCTACATAGGCTACTGTTGCACAAAGGCCGTGTGGAACATGGATATTATAATTATCTACTTTCGATTGGAGGTCAATGATAGTGCTACACGTGGCCTTTGCATACAAGAAAGAAGAGGAAAAGTGTTCAGAAACTGAACTGTTTATCTCTTGGAACCATGTGGGACGTTGAAGTGATCACTGGAGCTGTGTAACTCTCTTTGGAACAGTACGAAACAGTTTCAAATAAACTGTTCCAGCTATTTTTACCCATCTCTAATACATACTGTACATTAAAATATAAAATAATAATAATAATAATAATAATAATAATAATAATAATAATAATAATTCACCTTTTTGATGTTCAAAACATAGATGAACTTCATAGTCACACATTTATTAATACTCTTCCATTAAATACTATTCTCTAGACCAGAGGGGTAGTTTTCGGCAGTTTCAAGAAACAAAACCGTCAGTTGTGTCTTCAAAACCAACCTCCGCCAAAATGTCATCTTCAATACTCATCAGACTTAAATAATTTGTGCATTGTTTTGCCATGTGACTTCTTAATACACCTTTTATTAACTTTCACATTGGTCACAAAAAATGTCAGAAGAATTCTCATAGCAATTTCAATGTTGGGTGACAAAATAGTGACATTTTTCATGCAACTGTACAGGTTATGAAAATTAAGATCTTTATAAATCTAATCATATAATATTCACTTTCAGATATGCAGAAAAGTGGTAACATTTAGATATCAACTCACAAGCAAACGTTGTGATGGAGGCGGATAAAAAAGTTACATGTTTTCCTTCCACCATGTTAATAATGTCAAAAGAAGTGCTTATACAAATTTTGGCCACTCGACCGCAATTACGAGGGCCGTAAAAAATAAGTTCGCTAGAGGCCGTTAAGAGAAAAAAAAACACAATTACATTGGACAAATTTATTGGAACAGACACAGCAATTGTTGAGCTATTTCTCAACATATTTTTCACCAGAATTGGGACATTTCTTATATCATGGGATCGACAGAGAGAGGTGCAGACTCAGTCAAACGCTGGTTCCGATCTCAGGCGGCTGACTTCTGCGACACAAAAATTGATCCCATAGTATGACAAATGTCTCAATTCCAGTGGTGGATATTTTGAAAAGAAGAGCAACAATTGCTGTATCTGTTTCAATAAATATTTCCATGCAATTGTGCTCTTTTTTATATAACCTGCTCCAGAGAAAATCATTTTCTGGACGGCCTCGTAATTGCGGTCGGGTGGCCAAAATTTGTATAAGAACTTCTTTTGACATTATTAACGTGGTGGAAGAAAAAAATTAACTTTTTTATCTGCCCTCATCAGAACTTTGCTTGTCAGCAGAAACATGATCTCCGTATAAAAATTTGCTAGGTTTTCACAGTACTTCGAAGTTTCTGAACTAACTTATCCAACTTCTGAAGATAAAAAAGAGCTTTACTTCGGAGTTCTTAGCTAGCCACCGCAGTAGCTCAGTCGGCTAAGGCGTTTTCCTGGCAATCCGAAGTTGCTCTCGGGCGCGGGTTTTTTTTTTCAAGATTTTCCTCAACCGTAAGACGAATGTCAGGTAATCTACGGCGAATCCTTGGCCTCATTTCCCCAAAATCAATCTCGTGATCACCAATTCCATCGACCTACATAACCTAGTAGTTGATACAGCGTCATAAAATAACCTATTAAAAAGTTCTATGCTAGAAACCAGAGTATTTATTATAGGAAAGAAGGTCTCTATTCTGAACTTTTTTCTTCCTCTAACATCCTTATTATTAATTTCACCATCTACTATCTACGATTCTAACGTAGGTTTATATGACGGCATTTGGTTTGCTACGACGAGACAACAGATGTTTATCGCTTTTCTGCGAATTGACATACCGGTGCCAAAAATATTATATCAACAATACTGATTAGCGCGGCGAGTAACAAATACCAACGTGGTGAGCGGTGCCACGTGAAGGAACTTTTAGTTACAAAACGGTCAGTCTAGACTAGAGCTTGGTTATGAAAGAGTTGAGTGGGACGGATAGTATCTTGTCATTCAAGTTAGTAGCCTTATGAATCTTCTGATTTGCAGTTGTCTGGAGCAATGACGTATGTATGTATGTATGTATGTATGTATGTATGTATGTATGTATGTATGTATGTATGTATGTATGTATGTATGTATGTATGTATGTATGTATGTATGTATTTATTTACACTGCAATAGGTATATATCCGGTGGCAGTGGTAACTAATTACACTCAAATAAAGACAATAATATAAACGCAATAAAAATACAATTAATAATAATAATAATAATAATAATAATAATAATAATAATAATAACAGGGAACATCTTAAATTACATGAAGCACGATCAGTTAAAATAACATTTAAAGTAAATCTAATTTGTACCTTAAACCTATTTTCGAACTAGAACCCACGAGTATGACATGTTCATATCTGCACAAGTACCTTTCAACACTACACTCATTTCGCTGTCAACTCACTCACTGCACTGGAACTACGACACATTTCACTGATTCTATCCTGATTTTACTAACACTTCAAAAACATTTCACTGTTCAAATACTTTGCACTGCCACTATAAACTATAAAGCTTCACTGACAGGAACACGTTTCACTTACTCAACACACTTCACTGACACAACATGATTCTTCACTGATAGAACACTTCAGTAACAAAATATCAATTACACCCTTTAAATACTGTGTATAATTATCGTCTATTAGTAAAGTCCTTAAGCCTATTTTTAAATACATTTTTGGTTGTTGGTAAAGCCTTTAGTAAGTCTGCAGGTAAAGCATTCCAGTCCCTGATAGTACGATTGAGAAAAGGAAACTTTCCAGTTTCCGTCCTCTGTCTTCTTTCCCTCAATTTATATGAGTGGTCGTTCCTTGAAGAGTAATTTGGCGGTTGCAACCTATTTTTTATTTCTCTCCAGGCAGGCTCATCTCTGTATGTTTTGAACAGTGCGCATAATCGAATTCGCGTTCTCCTGGTCACATATAATCACAGTCGACATCAGTTGCCATCGTCGCTATGAGTCGTAGATGGCGCTTTCTCTAAGCTGTGATTTTCGAACGATAGTCACAGTCGGAATCAGTGACAAACCTGTCACAGCGACAAAATTACAGGTCTGCAAATCACACCCACCACTAATGCCTAGAGTTTAATATTTACTTGTCGGGAAGAATAAGATTATAATGATGAGATGATGATAATGATGAGGAGGATAACTACTTTCAGAAAACGACATTAAGACGTTAAAAATTTGTGATTGGAAGAAAAGGTGTACAGATGGAGTACGATGACGTTTTATTTTCAACTAAGCAGCGAAGAGCTTACGTTGCTTGAAATAATAATAATAATAATAATAATAATAATAATAATAATAATAATAATAATAATAAATAGCCAAAGATCGTAAATAGGAGATTTATTGCCTCTCTGTCATTCACAGTGTGATAAGAAAGATTTACAGAGAGTGTAGCCTATACTCTCTCGGTAATAAGAGTTTACACCATAGGCGGAGAGAGAACCGTTTCCTTGGGGTGGGGGCAAAACAAAACCATAGAATCCCCATATAACGAGATTACGGGGGATATCATTTACTTACTCCCCTGTTATAGCTTGACCGTGGTACAGTATATTGGAATATAATCATTTAATAATAGTAATATGCGTTACAAGGGCGGTATGTTGAAGTTTTCATGTTCGAGGAAAAGTTTGAAAAAGCGAACCGTAGTCGAGCTTTTTTAATTTCCGAGAATTGAAAGAAAACATACCGTGTATCGTACATTATTTTGTGCGAAGATCGTTTATTACATACCTGAAAGAGGAATTTCTAATTAGTTGCAATGAAATCTCCATCTTGGTTTCTGTTCAATGACGGCAAATTTGCAAAAAAAAATCTATCTTCAACATTGTTGCTTTAAATTGTTTTCTGTGTTTACTATACTCCAGCAGGCAGTGATATACGTCTGTCTTTTTTTTCCCCAGTCTATGATGAGTCTGGAATCTCGTTGATTTTTTCACGGCGTCCTTAATGTCACTTGCATCACGAATGCAGTAACTTTAGTGGAGTTGTAGAGTTTACTTAATTTTTGCAAATATTTAAAAACAATAATTAACAGTGCAATTTAGGTGAAATTGCAGTGGTAAGTTTCCAATTTATAATTATTACTATAGTGAACGTCTCTAAAAATAATATGTTAAAAGCCTAAAGCAGTAAAATCAATATGTCACTTAAGCGGTAAGAAGAGGGAAATTGTTATGTGTGTTAGGTTGGGAATACTGAATGTGGAATTTTAGACTTTCCGCGTATTGGTTTTGTGCGTAAACCAAGCAAATACGCACGATCTCGCACAAAAGTATTTTTGGGGTGCATATTTCTTATAGTGTTACATCCATATCCATGATGTTTCGAACCGAGTTGTATAGGGCTTCAACGTAGGTTCCTACAAATTATAATAGGGCATAACCATAGGCAGAGTTATGGGAGGGTATGTGGGAGCACTGCCCCTCCCCAAATTTGTCTGAACTCTTTTCTTTTATTAACATTACAAAATAATGAATTCAAAAGACTTTTCTTGCTTTTATTTATGAATGGGATATTATTTGTAAATGCTACCATCGTACCATCTTCCTGGAAAATAGTTGTTTTCACAAAAAAATCTTAGAACTATGGTTGTTTTATGAAAACTACTGTAATTTTGACTCCTTTAACATGGGACTATGATGTTTTTTTTTCACTAACATCTAATTCAGTAGATGGCCGCTGCAGATTTCTAACACACGAGTACAGGCTGTTGCAAAAGAAACATTACAGTGCTTCCATTCCTCAAACGAGGTATGAAAATTGTTATACTTACTTACTTACTTACTTACTTACTTACTTACTTACTGGCTTTAAAGGAACCCGGAGGTTCATTGCCGCCCTCACATAAGCCCGCCATTGGTCCCTATCCTGAGCAAGATTAATCCAGTCTCTACCATCATATCCCACCTCCCTCAAATCCATTTTAATATTATCTTCTCATCTACGTCTCGGCCTCCCCAAAGGTCTTTTTCCCCTCCGGCCTCCCAACTAACACTCTATATGCATTTGTGGATTCCCCCATATGTGCTACATGCCCTGTCCATCTCAAACGTCTATATTTAATGTTCGTAATTATGTCAGGTGGAGAATACAATGCGTGCAGCTCTGCGTTGTGTAACTTTCTCCATTCTCCTGTAACTTCATCCCTCTTAGCCCCAAATATTTTCCTAAGAACCTTATTCTCAAACACCCTTAATCTCTGTTCCTCTCTCAAAGTGAGAGTCCAAGTTTCACAACCATGCAGAACAACCGGCAATATAACTGTTTTATAAATTCTAACTTTCAGATTTTTTGACAGCAGACTAGATGACAAAAGCTTTTCAACCGAATAATAACAGGCATTTCCCATATTTATTCTGTGTTTAATTTCCTCCTGAGTATCATTTATATTTGTTACTGTTGCTCCAAGATATTTGAACTTCTCCACCTCTTCGAAAGATAATTTTCCAATTTTTATATTTCCATTTCGTACAATAATCTCGTCACATAATCATATACTTAGTCTTTTCGGGATTTACTTCCAATCCTATCGTTTTACTTGCTTAGAAATTGTTATACATTCAGAAGTTTAAAATAAATATTATAGTCCAGACACATGATCTGAAGACATTAATTCGTCAATTTAAGCACAGAAACTTAATCATAAACAAAAGCAAGAAAAGTCTTTTGCATTCAATATTTTATTTTCTAATGTTAATAGAAAAAAAAAAGTTCAGACAAGTTTGGGGAAAACTTCGCCAATGGTATACGTTCTCGTGCCAAGTCCCGCAAAATTCAAGTAGGCCTACATCCCTCAGCATTCAACGAGTTGAAATTCAAGGCATTGTTCTTCTAACTTCCATCAGCGTCTACAATGATATTGGGTCTCGTTAGCGGTGTTGTATCGGGTGTGAAACGCTGTTAATGAACGTTCTGTGACGTATGTCGTGTTTGTCCGTGAATGTAACGAAGGAAGACTTTACAAAGCTGATGAAGTCCGAGGCGACATCTCGGATCGGGCAGCTGATGCAGGCAACTGCATTTGAGTGTGTGTAAAGGTCGAGTGCCACACATTGAAATGCTCGCGTCCTTCGACTGCCGAATACTCACGGAGTCACTGGGGCAAACACGCGTCATTTGGTGGGATTTGTACTCCTGTCTTCTGTGACGTAACTCACCCAAGTCGTCTTCGCCATTCTTCCATACAGGCGACCTTCAAGAGATACAATTATCTGTTCTTATCTACACGTGACCCGTTGATAATATGCACTTGGCTCAAAACTGCTGAATAAGGACTGTTCGGTGTAATTCATGCTGTCAAGAATGAAATAAAATATTGGTGCTATACGTACAAACATAGTGTAGGCCTACCTACGATTCGGTACTCGGCGTACTTTTTGTGTCTCATCTTTTGCAATGTCTTTGTACAAAGTTTAAACGGAAAGTTTTGTGACGCTGTAAAATAATCGATTTCGTTATTTTCACTGCAATATATTGCATGTTTTCAGACTCATTCATTCATTGTGTTCTACCCTAGGACAGGTCTTTCACGACAAACCCAGCATTCTCCAATCTTTCCTATTTTCCGCCTTCCTCTTACCTCCGCATTTGTATGTATGTATTTATTTACACTCCAAGTGGGCAAGCACCCGGTGGCAGTGGTATACACAATATAAACAATACACAATAAAATTACAATACACAATACAATTATACAATACACAATACAATTTAACACAAAAATTACAATTAAAATAACCTAATTTTACAATACAACCTACATATGTATAGGCCCTACATAAGTTTCAATAGTCTTTCACTTTACTCTCATTTCACTCACTGTAGTGGCACTATGACGCATTTCACTGACACTTTAGCACACATTTCACTGACACTATAGAACACATTTCATTGACGCTATAAATTATCACTGATCGGAACTATTTACTGCATTGTAAAACCATAACTTCACTGACTCACCTCGCTTTACTGATACAACAATTCAAATAAGACAAATGATTATACCCTTACGCATACTTATAAACAGAATTACATTTAAGCTAAACATTTCTAGTCTAAGATCCTCTTACATGTTATTTTTAAATAATTTACAATTAAAACCAAGGGAGTAACTCGTCAGGCTAAATAAATACATGTCACCTTAAAAAATTAAATGTTAAATGTCACCTTAATTTTAATTTGCACTTTATACACAACTTTTTAAGTTATTCTTGAATCTCCTTAAGGAAGGACAGCCCTCAAAGACCGCTGCAGGTAGGTCATTCCAATCATTTACAGTTCTATTTAAAAATGAGAATTTACCTACATCCGTTTTTTGTTTCCTACATTTGATTTTAAAATCACGATCGTTCCTACCATAGTACGTCGGCTTTTCTAATCAAGCCGTTATGTCTACCCATGCTTTCTGACCTAGATGTGCTCTGTACAATGATGTTATTTAGTTCTCCTACGTCTGTTTTCCAAAGTTTCCCATTTAAGTTCTTTTATCGTATCGTTTCCATATCCTCTTTTATCTTTAACAAATTTAGCTGCCCTATACTGGATTCTTTCTAACGAATTTACCTGATATATTCTATAAGGTTCCCAACGTGTAGTTTCGTATTACATTAACGGTCGCACTAACGTTAGATATGCTATTTCCCTCGATTTGGGGCTAGCCTTTCTCAAGATTCTTAAGCCTTTCTCAAGATTCTAAAGCCTTTCTCAAGATTCTATGCAGATGGAAGTGAAATAATCTTGCAGATTGAAAGGGACGATAGGGTACACGTAGGGTGACCAGATTCACATCAATAGAAAAGAGGACACAAAGATTCAAACAGGAGGACATTGTTCGAAAAAAGAGGACAGAAAATATGTACTTAGATTTAGACTTGAGCCTATAGGCCTACATACTTACTTACTGGCTTTTAAGGAACCCGGAGATTCATTGCCGCCCTCACATAAGCCTCAAGTTTTATCATAATTATTTTGTAATATTAACATACTTTTAAATATGATATAAGCCTAAATCTGTACTGTAAATATTTTGCAAGAAAATTGATATTGACGTAATTTATAGTAAATAGGGAGGGATGAAGTTACAGGAGAATGGAGAAAGTTACACAACACAGAACTGCACGCATTGTATTCTTCATCTGACATAATTAGGAACATTAAATCCAGACGTTTGAGATGGGCAGAGCATGTAGCACGTATGGGCGAATCCAGAAATGCATATAGAGTTTTAGTTGGGAGGCCGGAGGGAAAAAGACCTTTAGGGAGGCCGAGAGTAGATGGGAAGATAATATTAAAATGGATTTGAGGGAGGTGGATATGATGATAGAGAATGGATTAATCTTGCTCAGGATATGGACCAATGGCGGGCTTATGTGAGGGCGGCAATGAACCTCCGGGTTCCTTAAAAGCCAGTAAGTAAGTAAGTAAGTATATTATAGTTTTTTGTTACATACAACATGAGCTATTCTCCTTGGAAATCTGCAAGGCTATTTCACTTCCACCCTGTATCTTAATGTTGTCTATCATCTGATATCTTCTTCTGCCTCTAACCATTCCTTCCAATGAATCTTCAGTAGGCAGTTTCTTCTTAACCAGTGACCCAGCCAATTCCGTTTTCTCTTCCTGATCAGTTTCAGCATCATTCTTTCTTCACCCACTCTTTCCAACAGCTTCGTTTCTCATTCTGTCTGCCCATTTCACGCGCTCATATTTTCCTCCATATCCACATTTCAAATGCTTCTAGTCGTTTCTCTTCACTTCGTCGTGATGTTCATGTTTCTGTCCCATACATGTCACATTCCACATAAAACACTTCACTAGTTTCTTCCTTAGTTACTTTTTCAGATTTCCACAGAAGATGCTTCACTAGTTTCTTCCTTAGTTACTTTTTCAGATGTCCGCAGAAGATGCTCTTTTTTCTATTAAAAGCTTCCTTTGCCATTGTTATCCTCCTTTTCACTTCCTGGTAGCAGCTTATGTCATATGTATTCCAGTCTTATTTGTTGACGAATTCTATGGAAACGCATTGTGAATTATTGTCAATTCAATAGACACACGCCAGTGATATTTATTCGATTTTAAATGAGGAAACGTAGATCTACTGCTGCCTATCTTATCATGAACGTTGGTCATATGAGCGCATGTTATAACTAGGGCTCGAATTTTTAAATGCTAAGAATCAGGAAAATATTTATTTTTTACTAGCCGTACCCGTGCGCTCCGCTGCACCTGTTAGAAATAAATATAAAGTAATTACATAATTAAAATAGGACGTTTGATCCAGGGAACAACTTTTACAACAGCGCAAGATAATCTGCTTCGCTCATTACCCAATTTTTTTTTGCATTGCATTTATTGCATATGTATTTTATGTATTTTAACACGATTCAATTGAGCATAGTTAAAATTTGAATTATAAAATAATGGATTGCTAAATACTAAATCAGTACACTCTCGTTGTTCGTTAATTCTCTGAGATTAAAATGAGTGTACATAAATATTATTTTAAGAAATACAGAAAATGACTGTACAAAATAGCCTATCAAATTTTCTGTGCATAAGAAGTTATTTTAATCTTACTGTCCTCGATTTACTCAGACGTTACTGTAATAACATTATAGCATTATGTCCATCTAGAGAAACTACACTTTCCAATGATGAAATAATAATTAATTATACAAATCGGTTAATTTAGCTTCTGATATTACTTCACACAAACACAGAAACATTCGCTGTAGGCTATGTTTAATAGGTTTCGATTGTTGTTGTCCAAGGCCCCTTATAGACGAAGTCATTTGTTCTTAATTCATTGCACCGTCTTAGATGGCGTTATTTTAATTTTAAAACTCATTTATCTCATTAAATATCAGTCCTATCAAAATTTTGTAAAGAGTAAAACTTATCGGAAACCATTTTCAAAGAAACTTTTGTTATGTAACATGTTTCACAAAAATCAATAATAAGCGAGATATTTCGATTTATTTAATTTAGGCACCCTTATAACCCCCCTTTTAAATAAAGTAGTTTGGATGCCATATAGCCTAAAATCTAAGTTACAACGAACTTAATTTATATTCCAATTTTCATATAAATCGGTTTAGCCATTATCGCGTGAAAAGGTAACAAACATACAGACAGACATACAAACAAAAATTTCAAAAATGCGATTTTCGGTTTCAGGGTGGTTAATTATATATGTTAGGACCAATTATTTTTGGAAAATCGAAAATTACCAGAAACATTTCGGCTACAGATTTATTATTAGTATAGATATGCTAAAATCGGGAAAATAGCTGACAAAAAATAAAAATATTTAATTATGTTTCGATTATTTTATATGCATATAAACAATATGCAGTACTTACCAGTGTAAATGATAGTGTCTCGCCAACCTCTGATAAATTGCAGTAGTCTAGACAATGAGTCATCCTTAAGTTGTCCATCACAAATGATTGATGATTATCGCGAAAGACTGCCTTGTACTAGGGAAACGACATGCATTTCCTAGAGACATGTATGTGATTGGAAATGAAAACAGAGGCAGCTGATGTTTATTAAATTGTAACTGGTTCCTGAATCAGCGTAATGATAACTTACAAGGCACTCCTAAATGACACATTAATGTTTATATCGCTTGTGGTGAGAGAACAGACTGCAGCTACACAAGTCTACAGATAGGCAATTCCGAAAAACAGTTGCCAGCTGTCACGTCTAAGCAACTACACATTCGGGCGGTGATTAATCTGAAACGGGGTTTTTGTCGAAAATTATTTGATGAAAACTTAATTTGTATGTGTTTTATGTGAGTATTTGAAAATATATATTACATACATACATACATACATACATACATACATACATACATACATACATACATACATACATACATACATATACACACATACAAATGGCTTTTAAGGAACCCGAAGGTTCATTGCCGCCCTCACATAAGCCCGCCATCGGTCCCTATCCTGTGCAAGATTAATCCAGTCTCTATCATCATACCCCACCTCCCTCAAATCCATTTTAATATTATCCTCCCATCTACGTCTCGGCCTCCCTAAAGGTCTTTTTCCCTCCGGTCTCCCAACTAACACTCTATATGCATTTCTGGATTCGCACATACGTGCTACAGGCCCTGCCCATCTCAAACGTCTGGATTTTAAGTTCCTAATTATGTCAGGTGAAGAATACAATGCGTGCAGTTCTGTGTTGTGTAACTTTCTCCATTATCCTGTAACTTCATCCCGCTTAGCCCCAAATATTTTCCTAAGCACCTTATTCTCAAACACCCTTAACCTATGTTCCTCTCTCAGAGTGAGAGTCCAAGTTTCACAACCATACAGAAGAACCGGTAATATAACTGTTTTATAAATTCTAACTTTCAGATTTTTTGACAGCAGACTGGATGATAAGAGCTTCTCAACCGAATAATAACACGCATTTCCCATATTTATTCTGCGTTTAATTTCCTCCCGAGTGTCATTTATATTTGTTACTGTTGCTCCAAGATATTTGAATTTCTCCACCTCTTCGAAGGATAAATCTCGAATTTTTATATTTCCATTTCGTACAATATTCTGGTCACGAGACATAATCATATACTTTGTCTTTTCGGGATTTATTTCCAAACCGATCGCTTTACTTGCTTCAAGTAAAATTTCCGTGAATATATATATATATATATATATATATATATATATTTACAATAAAAAATTCAAAATATGTGTTTTCTATGTGAAATAAAATTTAAAATAAATGCTCAGGTGACCTTGTCCGAAACAAAACACAAGTACGAGTTTCTATTACAGAGCAAATAAAATATTTATTTACCTGAGAACCCTAGCCCTATATAACGCTCTCTTCCTCCAGTGCATAACGGAATCGAACCCGCGCCCGAATAACGGATTTTATGTTACCCCAGAACATACTGACGAGGCAATAAAACCCTATAAATTTTGGAAAATGTTGGTTTCTGGACCTATGTTTATGACTTTTTATCTGTTTCTTTGTCTTTTACTCATCCCTGTGTCACACACAGAATTCTCTCCAAAAAGTCGGTTGCAACTTCACAAAATTTGGGAACCACTGCGTTATAGCTTCGATAGTCGTCGTTAATCCGTTCCAAGAAAACTGCGGCGGTTATACAGGGACATCATTTTATTTTTACTAACATTTTTAATATTAACCTGGCTATACCTTTAGAGAACCGGAAACACCGTTCGCTACCTCCTTCCATGACTGGAGTTCGATGATACCGGCGTAAAACACAAACAAATCACTTTACTAGGTATAGGAGGGAAGAAAAGTAGTTCATCCATTTACGTAAAATAGGAAATATCGCGATTTTGAGTTCGATAATTTTCATTAGGTTTTTGTTTAATCAAAATGCAGTACTGTATTAAGAATAAGTGTTTTTACTCACGAACTGAGCTATTCATGCGAACGTATTCATTATGCAGTGTGTATTATACTGTCTACAGCACATTAGCGTACAATATAGAGAATGAAGTTCAATTTAAAAATAATCATAATATGGATATTTAAACACTTTTTGAAAATAGTGGCCGTTCATTTCGATAAAGGCTTCAGTTCTTTTGTGCATAATATCGCACTATAGACTATTGCATCTAATTCCAATTGCCAGTTTCGTCCTTCGTACTAGTAAGTCATGTTGAAATAATTCTGTACCTACTCTATAAAAGAGTACCTTATGTACTGTAAATTCCATCTTCACTTCTGCCCGACCCGCACAGATAAAATTACTCAGACATGCTATCTACTGTCCGTCCAAGTGGTTATGCCGCAGGATCGTAGAAAGGGGGAACTCACGTGACAGTTAATTACTTAACGAGGCCCTTTTATTTAAGTTATTTTAAACAGTTGAATAATATTACGTAAACGTCCAATTCCTAACAGAAATTAATGTTTTCAGAAAAGAGCTAAGACAGCCCTGCTTTTACAGAGGGCGTGCAGAAGCAGGTGGGGGAAATCGGGATGCGACGTAGGCAAACGGACTGTACCTGTGCGAAAATATGATTCAATATTGAAAGTTCTTTCGTCACTGGAAAACGCGAACATATTTCTGGAACGTACTATACTCAATAACTCAGTGCTGTTTACTATATGCGGCCTTGATTCTGTCTGGAGAACAGTTGAAACTTCATTAGTAGGAAGGGTGGGAGTGAAGTGCATTAAAAAACTCAGGTACAATAAAAATTGAAGTAAAAATAAAATGATGTCCCTGTAGAAATGATAGTAATCAAATCGTTCAACTCAAACCCATGTTATAGCGAGAATACGTTCAGAAATAAAACCTAGCCATATACAGGGCTGCCAAATTCTCTTGTCCGAAATCCAGGACAGGTGATGACCCTGCATACCTTAACGTGACAACACATTTGAATTAATTCAATTTGTAGTACAACAGCGGGTCCGAATGTTTTTGTTACGTTTTTGCTGGGTTATGAAATTTTCTTTGAATTATTGATGAAGTATAGACAAATGATATCGTATTTTAATCTGATCTATACAGAAAAAAAATGCATGATAGTGTTTAAATTCTGTCAGTAATAAATCAACTTCCAAACCAACCATGGGGAAAAATGGCTCCGAAGGGCCACTGCACTCAAAGCCTCCTTACCTCACTCCACCGACCATCCCCTCCACCGACCACCGGGTATGGCTTCGATCTCGGGACGTCAGTTTCAGTAAGAGTGGCAGAAATAATTTTTTGTTACTTACAAAAAGAAAAAAGTATGCTGCTTAATATGCGGGTTTAAAATTGCGCATATAAAACGCTTCAATATTAAACGCCACTTTGATCGGAAGCATGAAGCGGACTTCGATGATCGTACAAGTATTTATTTACAATTTTAAAAGCTATTTTCGTAATATTTGTGAAAAGATACAAAACAAGATATGTTTATGGTATTTTCGGGGTTTAGTTACTTATTATTTTATTAAGTATCTGGAACTTAACTTGCTTATTTATAACTATGAGTGCATATTAGGCCTACTTGATGCGTCCTCTTTCAAAGAAAGATTTTCAGAAGTAACTGCAATGGACAAGGGGATGTGTCTCTTCAATAATCCATTTGTATTTGATGTTACCCAAGCAGCAGAGCCATATAGAGATGCAAACGAGCACGCCAGTAAAGTGTTTAGGAAAAAATGGATTAGATATTTTTAAATACCTACCAGATGAGCAATTCCCTAATCTGCGCACATTTGCAAAGCGTATTGTATCTATGTTTGGCTCAACTTACTGTTGTGAGCAGTTTTTTTTTTCCAAAATGAATATGACAAAAAATATCTCCAGGTCTAGGATCACAGACATGCATTTTAGTTTCAGTATTACTGTTGAGTTGTTCTACTTCAGATCTTGAGTTGTTCTACTTTAGAGCCAAATATATCCGTTTTAGTTAATAACAAAAATCTCCAAGAGCCACAAAAAAAAAATGAAAATTAGCAGTGTAGGGCTACAGTAGTATTTCGTTTCATTCATATCTCATATATTTTGTTTAATATGTTTTAAAGTTAAATGACAATGGAGTTCAGTTACTTTTAGTGTTTTTACAAAGAAACAATGGATTATGTTGATCATTATATTGCGTTTAATATGTTTTCAAGTTAAATGACAATGGAGCTTAGTTACTTTTTTTATTGGTTAAAAAAACAATGTATTATATTGATCATTATATTTTTTTAATATATTGTACAGTTAAATGACAATGGGGCTTTGTTTTTTCTGTATTGTTTTCAAAAAGAAACAATTTAATATGTCGATCAAAATACAGTTCAAGAATTTTTCGTGCACATGTAAAGGAATGGTTATACAATTGAAGAATATATAATTTGCCTAATGACAGTAGGCGGTTGTAATAATTATTGTATGACACATGTACTTCATATAAACAAGAGACTATAATTATTTTGAAACAAGAAATAACAGCGGAGAAATTACTGACGCGCAAGGTGTGTCGAACCCACCACTGCACTTGACTTAGCAAAACAACTGCGTTCCCCTCGCCTGCCAATCAAACGAATGTGGGGTGAGTAGGAAACGTACCCTCCCTACTTTGCTTATAGTCCCCATAGCTGTTCCAAACAGACTAAAGACTAAAGATAATGTATTAGTGTCGTGCATTACAGGCGCTATGTATGTTCGGTTCAAATTTGTCGAGTATAGCGAAGTTCGATATTCGGCGATGTTCGCTCTGCAGAAGAAGGCCTGTCGTGTTTGTTCCACCTTATTATAAAATATTCGCTGTCCTTCACTCATATTTTAAGCCCTTAAGAATTTTAGCACGTATCTTGCCATTAGTTTTTCATAATATGAAATAAGACGAAATTTTTTATGTCTTGGTTGCGTCTCTCATGTTCGAACATTGCAAGACACTATAATGTATGAACCTATAGTCCCGTCGCTCTTATTTCCGGCAGCCAATCACGTTGCAGGTCGGCTACATTTAAAAGTGTGCGTCTTGTGATTCGCTGATGATGACGTTATGCATTTCCTAAGGCTCGATAAATACTTAATATAATCGCCCGCCGTTTTTGTTCTTTCGTTGGCGTTCGCAGAAAGCACGCGAGGACGTTATTTGCCGCTCAATTATTTCCTCATTTACAGTGCGTTTGATTTATTATCATAAAAGTTACGACAAGATAATGTTTAACGGTGCGGCAAATAGATTCCTCGTCTGGTAACTTGGCAACGAAAGAATAAAAGTGGCGAACGAAACTACGTACCGAGACTTTATAGAGCCTTCACTTCCTAAGAAGTAAGCAAAGAGGAGGAGTCACGCCGGGAATTACAGCGTTGCGACTATAATACATACTGTAGTATTACCACAGTCTAGAATATACAGTCACGAAGGTCAGTACGTAGTAAATATGCATCCATAGATAGTTGCTGACCACTAGGATCGCTAATATCGCCTCATTGCAGACAATGCGAAATAGTACCGGCACAGTATTTTGTTCCTAGCACCCTCACAACTGAAGCTTCGTGACTGTATAAGTATACTAGACTGTGGTAATATTGTTTTTATTTCAATACAACCGATAGGAGGTGCCAGGCATCGTTGAAAACGACACTGAACATAAGTTGGACAGGGTCTTGAAAAAATGAATAAGGAATTTTGAAGATAATTATACAGAATTGTATTTTTTCAATATTTTTAACATTCCGGGACAAATGTAGCTCAATCCATGACACGGGACACACCATTAAAATCCAGAACAATCCTCGGAAATCCAGGATATCTGGCAACTCTAGCCACATAAAAAAAACCTTCCTCTCAGGTTAAAACGTTAAACAGGATAATGTATGTCTGTTACGAAAAATATCTCTTATCACCATCATATTAATTTAATGTAATAAAAGTTTCAAAGTCCTTTACATTTATAGTAGGGCTTCAGCAGAAAAGCTACAAAACTGAAACCGTGAATCTCGTGTTTTGGTGCGACGTCATGCTTATTTACAGAATTTACCATTCAAATTAACAGCACACGCTCGTAAATTTCACAAAGAGAGCGGGCCTACAGAATTCCTGATCACGTAGGCCTGCATAAAGGAAGAGCTAGTAACCAAAGGAAAGATTTACATTACGGTGGCTAAGTGCAATGAAAATGAATGAAACTGTCGTTTATATCGCCTCTGTAGTCATGCTGTTTACAGTTCAGAAGATAGATGCACATGTTAAAATGTTACGTATGCACAGGACGTGAGACAAAGTTATTCAGAAAATGAAGAGAATTCTTCGTAGTTTAGACCAGAGGTTTCCAATCTTCTGAGTGTCACGGACCCTTAAAACTCATAGCGGTACAGTACTTCATTTTGGAGGACCACCGAAAGTGTTCTGGATCATGTAGGCCGTTTAACATTTTCTACTCCTTAAATATTCGCATAATATAGCGAATTAAGCATCCTTAATAAATTCATAGGCATACTAAATCTTAATTGTGTCCACCACTGTGGAGTAACGGTTAGCCTGCCTGACTGTGAAACGAGCGGGACTGGGTTCAAATTTAGGTTGGGACAAGTGGCCTGGTTGGGTTTTTTTCCTGGATTTTCCTTAACCACTTGAAGCAGAATTGCTGGGTAACTTTCGGCGTTGGATTTAGGACTCATTTCGCCTTCATTATCATCACTTCATAATCATCTTTAATCGTTACAGGTTGACCAGGAGGACATGATGGATATAGTTCTGGGATCCGCCTATAGGTGGCTGCACATACTCCAAAGAAGCCGCAGGGGCTTCAATAAGCGGACTGTGGTTTAACGGGGGAGTGTAGCTCTCTCGGATAGATGGCGCCTTGGTGGATCGCGGAATCAACACCGGCGTGTTCCTCTGTTAAGGATGCAGCAGATTCAAGCACGTGAATTGCGAACAGATGCCATCGATCTGAGAAGGCTACAGAGGATAGGCGGAGGTATTGTCTCCTGTCAGACCTGGATGCTGTGATTGAATCGATACGATGGCACCATGCAGTGAATCACGTGCTCGAAAAAGCGATTCTAAGGACTTCAAAAGTCATCCCAAAATATAAAGTGGTTGCACAATAAGCCTAAAGGCTGCTCTTGAATATAATCTGAAAAAAACTATATATATATATATATATATACACACATAATGTATGTATGTATGTATGCATCATCATCATCATCATCATCATCATCATCATCATCATCATCATCATCATCATCATCATCATCATCATCATCAAGGGCTCGACAACCTAGTGTGGGCTCTGGCGTTCTCCAGAAGAGTCTTCCATTCCTCCATATTAAGAGCCTTGTCCTCCCAGTTCCTTTCTCCAAGCAGTTTAACGTCTTGATACTGCCTTCCCATCTCAATTTAGGTCTTCCAACTCCTCCCTTGCCCTCTAGTTTTGTTTTAAAAATTCGTCTTGTAGTTCTGTCATTATTCATTCGTATTATGTGCCCTGCCTATTTGAGTCTATTAAGTTTAATGAACGTAACTATATCTGGCCCCTTCTGCAACTGATATAATTGAAAACTGTTCCGCCTTCTCCATTGACCTCCTCCTTCCACAGCTCCAAAAAATGCATCTAAGAATTTCTTCTCTCAAATATATCCAGTCTTCCTTCATCAGACCTAGTAAAGTCCAGGTTTCAGAGGCATATGCCACCACACCACTGGTGTTATAAGTGTTTTCATCATCATCATCATCATCATCATCATCATCATCATCATCAGCCATACAGGTTATAGTCCCAGAAGGACTGTTACGGTCGACAAAAGTTTTCAGCCCATCTCTTCATTGGACATCCAGTTGATCTCCTGCCATTAGATTGGTAATGCAGGATCTTTTTGTAGATTTGCACCAGCGGCGGATTTTCAGGGGAGGGAAGGGAAGCCGTGCCTCCCCAAATATTTTACCAGAACACAATATGGCAGTAATAATTCCACCTGAAATATGATCACAGACAAGTTATAGCAAATGACGAACATTTTTCCTTTTATATTAATTTTACTATTCACTACGACTAAGATGTAAGTTACGTAAAGTCGACTACATCCAATTGGTGATGCCCGCTCGCTATACTGTAGATAGTAGGCTACAAATAATTCGTACTGAAAAATAACAGATAGCGCTGTAACCTATGTAGTCGACATCTAGCAGCCTGCAGTGTCTATGCGAGAGCGGGAGAGAGGAGTCGGCTACATGACTCTACTCCCCGGTAACCATGACAACAGTAGTTCAACCAATAAGATAGCTGATTAGAGGAGTGTTTAAACTTGACTAGAACGCGCGAAGGGAGCCGAATTTGGAGACGTCCTACCCACCGCTGACAACTGTACTGCTTATAGTCACAGCTGGTTTCGGCTGTATTGGCAAGCTCTCTTTCTTTCTCCTTTATTTTAGAAAATTGAGTCACGTGTTGTTAGTTTTTTCTCCCTGCGTAAAAGTTTTCATTTATGTTGTTAGATTTTCTCTTGTTTGCGGGTGTTCCTGTTATTTAATTCTTTTGTGTTACGAGATGTATTTATTTATACAGTATTTTAAATATATCGAGAGTTTAGAAGTAAATGCAGATTTGTCTCTAGCTTCTTCTAGTAGCAGTCGTTGTGGCCTATTTGATCGGTTTGCGAAGAAAAAGGATCGTCGAGTTAATTTGCTGTAAAATTAGGCTATGTAATAATAATGAGCAAGACCCGGATTCTTAGATTCGAAACAATTTTGTTGCTATCTCGTTACTCTCGAAATATTGCTTTTCTTGTTCGTTTTATGTAGCAAAGAGTAACATTCTTAAATTCAATATGTCCTAGAAAGACCTAATTAGTAGGTTAGGACTTAAAGTGTCCTAAAGAGAGGCAATCTTTACCAAGCCGTTGTAATATATTAACAGTATGTTGCTTATTTTTATTTTTTCCTGTGAAATCATATAAATTCCTAAACATAAGCTTTAAATCCTAAAACATAAATTGGAAAACCTAATTTTAGTTTCTTAAAACCTATAAATTCTGCGCTTGGTAATGAGGTAGGCCTACGTCACAGGCCTTATATTTTTGTATTCTCATCAGTCACGTCTTGGTCTCCTCAACTTTCAAACCTACCGTCAGCTACTGATTTGCACGCATATTAGGAATTTCCCTCCAACTAGTTGCTAGCAAGGAGAAGGTGTAAGTCCAGTGGTCGGATTGCCACCTCATAGCTTCTGGACAAGCTGGCGTATAAGTGTTTTGTAAATTAATAGTTCAATATCTGTATATATATGTGCCCTATGTGTCGGTCTGATTTTTAAGACGTATTCACGTCAAAAGATTGTTTGAAAGTTATCTCTGTTTTAGTTAGTACAAAATATAAGTAATGTAACTACAAGTTAATCTGAATATGTTGCAAGAGAATTCCTTGGGTTTTTTTTAAACCTACATAAATTAATATGACGTAACTATTGATAACTGTCTACATTATACTTGAAGGATAACCGTCTAACCGTTCATTGTACTCTTATCTAAATTTCGCTAAATACACTTCAGTAATAGTAAGATAGGTTATTCAACGTTGGCAAGGCAACAGGCAATCAGGTTGCGAAAGTGTTGGGAAAGGCATCACGATGATGCTATCAGCATTCATTTCTGAGCGCCAAAGTGTAGCACACACACATACACGTACTGTACATTCGTAAGCCAACTACATATTACGAAGTGATATCTTTACTACTAGAGTACTATCTTAATTGATAAGACAGAAAGCACTTGTATTACGCAACATTTCTACGTAATACGTCTTGAATTTTAAACATGTTCTGCTCTATTTCGAACAAAGGCTGACATGTTTGAGTGTTGAAACGGAAAGAATTTGTTTGAAGACGATTACTTAGGTATAGATGCAGTAGTCTGTATCATAGTTCGAAACCAGGGCTGGATTTCTTCCAATGCCGAGCTATACTGGGATCCAGGAATGGGAGCACAAGTATTATGGATACAGATCTGACATCATTATAATAAATGAAATGCATGGATGCATACGTAGATTGTATTTAGGTTAAATATCGCTTTTGTATAGTGTTATCATGAGAAGCAATTCTATAGGAGGACATGGAATCTAAAATAAGAAGACATTGCTGAAAAAAGGAGGACTTTTTAAAAATTGGTATAAACAAAATTAAGTAAAGATAAAAACAATGGCTCACCTTAGTTTTCTCACTAGTTGCTGGATCAGTATTACTGCCTACTTTGTGCACAAGAGCGTGAAGAGACAAACTTCTATCTAGTAACAAATAACTATGGAACTGTTCACAGGACATGTCCTTGAAATTATATTTCACCACAATGATATCTCTGACTGTCTCCATTAGCATGCGATTTCGTTCTTTTGTCCATTGAGCAGATATTAGGGAAAATACTCTCTCAGCACTTCCATTGTGACTTGGGATAAATAAATAGAATTGGCATATTTCTAAGAGTTCTGAGAAAGTTTCAGTGTTCGCAGAACTATTGGAATTGAAGAATTTGCACCATTGTTTATCTAAACTTATATCTTTGTCCAAATTAACTTGATTGGTATATCTTTGTACATTGCAGAATAAAATTGATAAAATAGCTTGGAATCATGAATAGTGACATTTTTAGAGTGTAAGAATTCATCATATTTTACGTTTTTATGTGCTCCAGCTTCAACCATTGAAAGCAGTTAAATTCTTTCATGTGTTTTCACCATTTATTTAGATATCCTACGCATAATATCGCACATTATTCAATATTCATATTAATTCTAGTTGAAATGCGAAATGCTGGACATTTCAAATTCTTAAACAATGCCTGCCAAAGAGGATAAAATAATTAAAAAGAACACATGTCCTTCTTTTGCCGGACGGATGGCAACCCTACTTTTGTAAAGGTTTTAGCTATGGTTCTGTTTTTGGACTTCTAGGCCCATATTCATAGACATTCTTAGCGCGGGCTTCCGGTGGATGATCAGCGAACTAACGTTTTTCGTATTCATAAACCAGTGTTAGCGATATGATATTATATGAATCCTGTACAGGTAATCAGTCGATAGCCGGGGCTAGTTTAGCACGCTCGTAGCGGGGGCTAGCGAAATGTCTATGCATAGCACCCCTAGAGTCAAACATAGAAAGACACACATGATAGAAATTTAACACGACGTCGATAGATAAAGGCTCTACTATACGTTATGTATGTTTTTATCCCCAAAAAGGCCAAACCATGCAAATATGCACGGAAAAAGTACACATATTTGGAACCGAAAAGTTATGAAATGGATAAGTACTAAGTTTGAGCTACGTTCTATCTATACTAATAATAAATCTGTAACCGAAATTTTTCTGGTAATTTTCGCTTTTCCAAAAATAATTGGTGTTAACATGTATAATTAATCATCCTGAGACCGAAAATCGCTTTTTTGACATTTTTGTTTGTATGTCTGTCTGTCTGTCTGTCTGGATGTTTGTTACCTTTTCACGCGATAATGGCTGAACGGATTTCGATGAAAATTGGAATATAAATTAAGTTCCTTGTAACTTAGATTTTAGGCTATATGGCATTCAGAATACTTTATTTAAAAGGGGGGTTATAAGGGGTCCTGAATTAAATGCATCGAAATATCTCGCTTTTAATTGATTTTTGAGAAAAATGTTACATAACAAAAGTTTCTTTAAAAATGATTATCGATAAGGTTTATTCCAGACAAAATTTTGATAGGACTGATATTTAAGGATATACAAGACTTTTAAAATAACAATACTTTTTCACCGCCGCCTCAGATTATAGCGTCGTCGTTCCTGCAATAACTCCTACGTTGTGCAAAATATAAAATTTTTGAGTAGGAAGAAGAAACACATTTATTCATTCCATGGCAATGGTACATAGGAGATCGTGAATTCTTACATTTTCGAAAGAAAGAAATATAATTATTACATATATGCTGTATCACTATTTAAGTTATTTGAAGGGTTCAGAACCATAGTGGGCCAAGCGACATTTACTGAAGACGTAGAAAACAAGGGTTAAAATGAAGTTATTACCATAACTGAATGGAAACATATAGCAAGTAATATAAAGTATACACATTAAAACTAAATGATATGTCAATTTTCATTAAACTATGGTTGCATGTAATAACAATTAGGAAACATGTTAAAGGAATTATCATTTCACCAAATGGGCGGTCTCTGGACCGAAATTATCGCATTTTAATTATTTAAATACAATTTAAATTAAGTAACATATTAAACGATTTATCCTTCTATCAAACACGAATGTTTCCTGGACCAGATGTCCTATTTTAATTATGTAATTACTTTATATTTATTTCTAACAGGTGCAGCGGAGCGCACGGGTACGGCTAGTATTCCTATAAAAACATGCATTTGCATGAAATTCTCGTCTCGTTTATAAGGTAACGGATCCAAAGTTAAAGTTTCCCTTTCTTTGGATGAATGGTCTCGATGGCAGCGCCTCGCCGGAGCGGGTCAGTGTGATATAACACTTTGTATATAACCGTCATTCCAAGGAACTACGCAAGAGGGAAATTATTTTAGTCTCGTATTTGCATCATCCACGGTTCGTCATTAGTTGCCAATTGCTAGCAGAACGCCGAGGATGTGCCAAGCTTGAAATGTAAATGGGTCACCGGACCACTTCCTGGCCGGCATTGCACTCTCAGCTGGTCCTTTCAGGAACGGCCGATCTGACTTCCTATCACACGAGTTCAGTCGATTGAGAAAGACTGCTGTTTTGAGACCAGGTGTATTGTCACCGCAACCGTTCTTAAACGCTGGCCTTGGGCTGCGCCAAGATTACGCTTTGCCCTAAATTTGGGACAAATTTTAAATAGACTGTTCTCTAAGTGTGTTATGCAAGAAGAAGTGGTTACATCGTTACAACAATGAGAAATAGGAGTCATATTTACTTTGTTTTACGTATATTTGTATTTGATAATTTTTGAATTCGATATTATAACATTTATAACACAAACATATGAGGGGCTCACAACTTAAAGACGAGATTAAATAAAATAATTAGAGTTTACATTTCATATGATATCTTCAGGAAAGCTTAATGTAAAGTTTCTGTTAGCACTGTTATATAGATTTAATAATGTATATGTGTTTCTGTACGAGAGATAAAAAAGAGAGATTGTTTTAAGTTATGCTCTATTATAATTTGTAGTAGATCTAAAGTTCAAGCCCTATACAATTCTGTCCGAAACATCACGGATATGGATGTAACACTGTAAGAAACATGCCCCCAGAAAATAACTTTATTAAACCACATTTCATACAAGTTGAGAGGAAGCGAAGGCATTTCTTTCCCCTTCTACTTGCCCTGAGTCCGTCAGTAACAGAACGGGCGTACTGGAATTGGTTCCCAAATCTGTGAATCGGTTCCCAGTTCGTCCCAAAGCTATACCCGAATTGGTTCCAGGTTGATTTCATCTATGTACTGCAATTGGTTCCCGCTCTAGATTAAGCCAGAAAACATTTCCTTTCCCATTTTATACAAACTTAGGACTGTCAACTACTGTCTACGGTAGTAGGTAGGTTAAAAATGTTTTGTGCTTGGAGGACACGCTGCGTCGGTCGAGTAACTTCATAATTTTATTTAAAGTTGCAATATCACAAGTGTCGTGGTTATGTTCGACGTTGCATTCCATTATAATATCTGAATCAGAAAGTTTCGCGAAACACTTACATCCTCTTTTAACACAAGTGTATCTTTCCACACCACCAGATAATGCTTTCTGAAAACCGATGATTCACCACTAAGAGTTTCTTCCTCTTTTCAACGAGCATAGTATAGTGAAATCCATCACTAAGTGCAATACGGCTGTCCTGTACTTCCACTGCCACTACTCTGATAATCACTGAAACTTATGATCGGTATTTATATTTTAACGTATATAAAACCACGGGTCATGATCGAATATAAGTGGTGTTATAGGCAGTAACAACTACCTCAACCCCGTTGTAGATATTTGGACATTGTCACTACTCTGCTACATGATCGATTAACATCCCTTCCCACACAGCCTTGGAGCCTACTCGCGTTGTTGATTTTTGAACATGGGGAACCTACTCACGTTCTTGATATTTTGTTTGGGAACCAACTGAAGAACAGCGAACAGAACGCAGGACTATAGCCCTGAACAGAACGGTAGCTGTTACCTCTTATACCTGCATCCCCCAAGTTCTACACATAAAAAAATTAAATATTAAATAAAGTACATAAGTGGATATAAAATACAGTGACACGATGTTTAACAATTACAATATATTTGAGTACATTTTAATGCCGTTCTTACAATATTTTCAACTAATAATTAATTAAAAATTGTTAGTTTGTATTATAAAGTCAGGGGGGAGTGACACAGTGCAGATTGTCCCATTGTGTATGCAATAGAGTAGCAATTAGCGGTGAAGAAAACATTTATCTTATGCTCTCAGTAGCTTTTTATTGTGCCAGTTGATATAAACAGCAATAAAATGCAATATAAACGCTTAGTATAGATTCTCGAAATATAGATTACCGGTAAACATTTTCAATAGTAAGAATTTTCACTATGTTCAAAGTCAATTAGTCGAACTTTAGTGAGATAGACAGTAGCATCTTCCCCTTCACGGATGGTAAAGAGTGTGAGTAGAGGGGAAAGCCTATCAACCAAATTGAAATGGGGATTAAATGATCATATTCCGTTATACTGTACTGTGCCCCGGTCAAGCTATAACGGTGGGAGGAGATACATGATGTCCCCATAACCCCGTTATATGGGGATTCTATGGTTTTGCTTTGCCCCCCCCCCCCAAGGAAACGGTTCTCGCTCCGCCTATGACCCGGGCCGACTCGTTGCACGGTCAGGCATATTAGCCGTTACTCCACGGCGGTGTACTGCAATTGTTACAAAATGAAATCCGTTGATTAATGTAAACACAATATGACTTACATTATTTTGTGCGAGATCGTGCGTATTTGCTTGTTTTCCGCACAGAACCAATACACGGTAAGTGTGAAATACCACATTCAGTATTCCCAACGTAACACACATAACAATTTCCCTCTTCTTACCGCTTAAGCGCGGCATTCATTTTACTGCTTTAGGCTTTTAACATATTATTTTTAGAGACGTTTAACATAGTAGTAATTATAAATTGGAAACTTACCACTGCAATTTCACCTAAATTGCAATGTTAATTATTGTTTTTAAATATTTGCAAAAATTAAGTAAAGTCCACTAAACTTATTGCATTCCTGATACAAGTAACATTAAGGAAGCCGTGAAAAAATCAACAAGATTCCAGATGCCGATGTTACTACTGCAATATGTTATATAAATAATATTGTTAAAATATTAAAATGAAAAATAAATCATTACATAACCTTACCGTTTGTTTTAAGTTCGCATTTATAGACTGGGGGAAAAAAAAAAGACAGACGTATATCACGGCCTGCTGGAGTATAGTAAACACAGAAAACATTTTATAGCAACAACGTTGAAGAGAGATATTTTGGTTTTCCGAAGTTGCCGTCATTAAACAGAAACCAAGATGGAGATTTCATTGCAACTAATTAGAAATTCGTCTTTCAGGTATGTAATAAACGATCTTCGCACAAAATAATGTACGATACATGAGCGGTATGTTTGTTTTCATGTTCTCGGAAATTAAAAAAGCTCAACTACGTTTCGTTTTTTCAATCTTTTCCTCGACCATGAAAACGTCAACATACCGCTCTTGTAACGTATATTACTATTGTGCGAGATCGTGCGTATTTGCTTGCTTTCCGCACAAAACGAATCCGCGGTAAGTCTAAAATTCCACATTCAGTATTCCAAACCGAACACACATAACAATTTCCCTCTTCTTACCGCTTAAGTGTCATATTCATTTTACTGCTTTAGGCTTTTAACATATTATTTTTAGAGACGTTCAATATAGTAGTAATTATAAATTGGAAACTTACCACTGCAATTTCACCTAAATTGCACTGTTAATTATTGTTTTTAAATATTTGCAAAATTAAGTAAACTCTACAACTCCACTAAAGTTACTGCATTCGTGATGCAAGTAACATTAAGGAAGCCGTTTGTTTTAAGTTCGCATTTATAGACTGGGGCCTGCTGGAGTCTAGTAAACACAGAAAACATTTTAAAGCAACAATGTTGAAGATAGATATTTTTGTTTTCCAAATTTGCCGTCATTGAACAGAAACCAAGATGGAGGTTTCATTGCAACTAATTAGAAATTCCTCTTTCAGGTATGTAATAAACGATCTTCGCACAAAATAATGTACGATACACGAGCGGTATGTTTGTTTTCATGTTCTCGGAAATTAGAAAAGCTCAACTACGTTTCGCTTTTTCAATCTTTTCCTCGAACATGAAAACGTCAACATACCGCTCTTGTAACGCATATTACTATTATATACAACCTGAATATAATAAATTAGTCAAGGTCATTCCAAAAACTTTTAATTTGTATAAAATTATATATATTTCATACATATTATATTTTTAACAAATTAAATTATCAAAAATGTATTTCAAAATTCAGTTGTAATATACGTAATATATGAAATAATATTTAAGAAAGAATGGCGTTTTTTTATTTTGTAAATAATCTCGCAACCTCCTTCAGCTCTTTACACGACTCCCAACGACCTATACTGTACTCCAACCAGGAGAAAGTCTCAGGGGAATGAGACGCAGCGGGGTGATGCTATGAATGAATGTCGATGTTATAAGATGTCATAAGGTCACACGTGGGTAGACGCATCTCCATTGGCTAATTCTCAAAGCACAAACGATAAAACTGATACACACATATTTATACTACCCTAGTTACAAAATTAAATCACGGTTAATCTCCTGGTCTTTTAATCCCTCCATGCAGGAAATAACATATGGGTTATTCCATATGAAATCGATCAGTAAAAAACCTCGCATTTTTTTATATCCTAATTTTTTCCCTATTTATACAAGGTGTTGAGGAGAGTGCATTTGCAAAAATATACTATCGAAAGTCAAACTGTTTTCGTATTGTTAAGCGACAAATTTAGCGTATTTTAGAAAAACAAGCCTCTTTCAGCGCTCAGAACTCTGGAACCGTTCACTGCAGAACATTGAACGGGAGCTCATTTCGAAGCTGACATTTGGTAGGTTATGATAAGAAGTAATCCTTATTTTTATTGTATACAGAGAGAGAGAGAGATAATCTGATTTTACTTACTTTTAGGCTTTTTGCCCATTTGTAAAAAAGTAAAAAAAAAATATTGAGAAAAACACCTTGCATTATTAAGAGGGATTCGGCATTGTTTGCTTAGTGTCACGGCAATAAGTTTCGAGGGTATTAAATAAATTATTTTCATCGCCTGGACTTGAACGGCGCAGTACCGCTCGCACTGGCCGAGAGCTGAAGATAAGAGAGCGTTGGGCGTCATTTTACTCCTGTGTTTATGAAAACCTGTGATAAAGCTAGCCCAGCTAAGCGCTACTAGACGAGACCACGTGTTTGTCTCCTGGCCTTGCTTCCCTCTGCTAGATCCCGCCTCACAGTCAACTGGTTAGTTCACGCGCGTACTATTTATTTTCTTTATTTGATATTTTCAATACTTTCTTATCAAGGTGCACCAGTAAAAAAATGTGTTTATTTGTATTTTCAATGCGGAATCTAACCATATATTTTAAAAATATTTTTTCGTGGTCAAAGGCGTCTTAATCAAGAAAAATCTAAATTTCTCCATTTCCATAAAAAGTAAGAAAAACTGTGTACATGTCAATATAAACTTTAATTTCTCAGCATCAAAATAAACCATGATTTTGATCATTGAGTGAAAGGGTTTCGGAGCCACAACAGTTTAAAGTTACTAATTTTATGAAACTACGATAAATTTAAATATTTTTAATTTAAACACTATGAAGTTCTGATGCCTCAAACTTTGCACAAAGCATTGTATCACAGTTCTCTACGTACAAAAAAAGTTTAATTTATTTATTTAGAAATTATAAGGTCAATTTTCTCTATATTTCGGTCGATTTGAGATGGAATAGCCCATATGCAGGAGAGCGCATGTTTTTTAAACTGACGTTATAACGGTAATATCTACTTCGCTCCAATAGATGACGCAGTAGTAAGCACATTTCTTTCACGGTTAATCTCCTGGTTTGATAACAGTACTTGGAATTCGTAATAATAAAGGTTGGTTTTGAAGTGTAAAGTCATATGTGAAGAACAACTTGGTAAGTGGAGTATTATAATTCGGTAATAAGAAATGCACTGAATTTTAAAAACGCATTTCTGAGAAACAGTACGCTGATTCACTGGCGATGTTTACTTTTCTCTAATCTGTTGTTGAAAAGGTCAAAGGGGATTTCCCCTCACAACCATTAATATAATGGCGGGGAATCAAGTGACCATCATGTCATGCACGCGCAAGACATTACGTCTCGCTCACTCAAGGTTGTAGAACAGGTGCCAACTAGTGCACAAAATACAATGGCCAACAAAATCAAGTACTAAAAAAAAATGACATTAGAGTGTAAGTATTTTTACGATCACAGCCAGCAGTTATCGCACAGGCTAGCAATACTGAACTCTGAATGTAATAAAAGTATAAAAACACGCTTTCCATTACATTAGTGTTACTATAGGCCTACTATCTATTCTCTAGAACAGGCATGTCAATTGATGCCCACAGGAGCAAGCGCGCGCTTTAGAGCCCAGGAGAGCCTGAGCGCTTTACAGCGGAAAGGAAAGAGACAGACGAAAGAGGTAGTATATGCCGCTTGGTCGAGCTATGTTCAGGGATGGTCAGCACTGATTCAATGGATAAAGGGAAGAGAACTTGTTAATACTGTATCCATGTTAATTTTTAGATTTGTCTAGAAGTGTAAGTGCAATATAAGAATGTAAATTTTAATTTTAATGCTCATTTTTCACAAGTTTGATTTTTTTTTATTCAAAATAAATATTTTCTCAACTTTTCGTATAGAAAAGTGAAATTTTCAGGTATAAGCCTATTTATTTAGTAGCCTTACAGAATGTTTTCGTAAATCTAATATACCGTATATACATATTACTGAAGATAGTGTATTGAAAATTTTGAAAATATTCGCATGGAAATTGTTTGTAAGGAAATGAATTAACAAAGCAACTACTATTACATCATAAGCAAAAGATACGTGCCCATGTGTTGTAAAAATGTCAGCTCTATAGCTTCAGCAGATTTCGAGAAAATAATTTAATATTCTGATGATAGGAAGTTGCTCACAAATATCACTTTAAAAGCATAATGCGATAAGAGTTTTGTTATGTAATATTAGTTACACTTAAAACAGATACAGTACCTAGGTAACTTTGCTTTGTACTGTAATATTGTTTCGATTAGTTTATTGATTACTTTTGTAAGGCTAAAAATACCATCAATATAAATTCCAACTTACCATGTCATACTCAATCTCTTTCTTTGGAATATCACTTTCTTTATGAATGATTGTTTGATCCACTTAATACAGTATAATATTATACTACTATGGAATTTAAATGAATATTCCTTCTTAACTGTCTATTATGTTATTAAGATTTAAAACACAAGTGCAATATTAAGAAATCAGTGTTAGTACTTTTGTTTTACAGACAATATAGATAATATTAAACAGAAAGAAGCCATATAAAAATAACGACATAAAATTTCACGTTCCGTTTGAAGTTAATCCAACAGGTTGCTTATTCATATACACAACCCTTCCTCTTTCCATACTTAGCGCTTGCTGCCCGCGCACGACGTCAAGGTCAGAAAAATGCGCTTGCTTTGACATCACTGCTCTAGAACAATGATTCCAAAACTTTTTAAAGGCACGACCCACTTTTGGGCGAGGCATTTTGTTTGCGACCCCCACTACCGTACCGGTACTTAACCCCATTCGAAAAATCATCATCATCATCATCATCATCATCTCCTTCATGGATTAGATCATTACTGATCTGTTCCGGCTCCAAAGTATAGTTGATCACTCCATCTTTTGGTTGGTCATCCTCGACTTCTGTGACCTTGAGGCTTATAATTTAGGATCATATGGGGCAGTCTTTCTTCATTCATTCTGCTGACGTGTTCAAACCATTTATTTCTATATTCTTCTATTTTTGTTATAATGCTGACTATTTGTAGTTCTTTGCGGATATCTTCATTCCTTATCTTGTCTAAAAGAGTGTATCCTGCTACATATCGAAGAAATCTCATTTCTGCTTGCTGCTTCCACTCTTCTTATCATGCTTTTATTAAGGGCCCAGCATTCCGAGCCATACATCAATACAGGCAAAGCTAAAACGTTATAGAACTTTAGTAAAGTTTCTCTTCTGGTTTTCCTTCCTAGTGTTCTCTTAATTGTACCACAAATATGTTGGAAAAGATTTAATTTTCTGTTAATATCCTTCCATTCGAAAAATACAAATTGAAAACCAAATAATTTTACTCACACCCTGTGGATACCACCCAACTTTTAATGTACCGGTATCTGTCAGACAATAAATCGGAATATGCAAACCTATTTTCCAATTTTCTCTGGCTTCTTAGACTGGCCTTCCTTGCTGATGTATTTTTCGAATACATAATATGAACACTGTGAATAGCAGTTTGCAAAGCCAAGATGTTAATATATTAACAGCCAGAGATCAAATTGGCGGATTTGTAAAGAAACTTGATTTATAGTCGATGGCATTTGATAGAAAGGAATTTTATTCGTACTAGTGTATTAAAGAACTCATGGAAAATTTAGCTACGTACCTAATGACACGACAAATATTGAGTTTATTTTTGCGGACTTGCAACTAAAACGTGTGATTTAAAAACTACAAAATGCCAGATTGTGCCGTATTCGGATGCAACAATTATGCGAAGAAAACTAAGAGAAGCAGTGCCGGCTCATGGGTATTGAATTAAGGGGGGCTGCATACAAAAATAAACCAAGCAACTTATTTTCTTTAAAGATTAGTTCCATGCGCCTTGTCTTGTAGGTTGCAAACTTTTGAATCATCTTCTTATTAAAATCCGGTATGTCGTTTAACATAATCTTTACAATGGAAAACATAGCTAACGCAGTCACTTCTCTCATCGTATTTCTGAGATAGAATTTTACTCTCTTCAAACACGAAAAGCAACGTTCTGGTTCAGAAGTTGTCATTGGTATGGTGATAGCTATGCGTAGTAGTTTCACAACTTCTGAAAATGAGGCCTGCAAGTTCTCAGATAGAAGAAACTGCAAGAGCTTGACTGCGTCACTGATATTTCTTGTCTTTGATACAACATAGTGAGTTCCATTTTTAGTTTGTCTTTATCGAACATTGGAAAAAGCTTCACACATTGCCCACATTCAGGTCATTTTCAGGAAATGAGATTTGTAGCATTCAAATTTTTCTTGACACAGAAGAGAAGATAATATCAGATGATCTATGAACTGGAATCGGGTGTTAGCTTGTGTGATAATGAGGTCACACACTTCCTTGGCTGCCACAACCCTTGTCTGAATCTCTTCGACCTTACGACGCTTTTTAGGGTTTTCATTTTCACAGATCTCGCTGCTCAACTGTGCACTGTTCCGTGCTTGCCTCATTTATTGTGATGTTGTTAGATGTTTCAGATTCCATTATGGTTTGAAAACATTCTAGCAATGGCTCCTTCTTCTCATGAACAACATTTACTGTTCTTATTTTAAAACTCGGTCTTGTTGCCCCAGCTGATGGAATTGTCTTTGAAACACATTAATCTATTACAGACTGTGAGGAGATCGAGAGAAGAAAGCAGGGATAGGCCTATTGGATAAATTAGCAAAAAAATATGCGAGCTTTGTATTTTGTTTAGCGGCTCTTTCCATTATGAAATTCAACTGATGGGCACTTAATTTCACATTTCTCCTGAATTGTTAAGGTACTGAACTGAATAGACTGTAAATATTGCACAGAATTAAACATTGTTGCACTTGTTATACTCACAAGATTAAAGAAAATATATTTAAAACTGCGCGCTACTGACAAACTGCTGCAAATTTTGCAGCGCCTGGAAACTCTGGATTCTTGGCAAGCAGTGTTGCCAACACATAAATTGTATCGCCGTCAGTATAACAACTGGAAATCCGTCAGGATCCGTCAAAATAAATAAATAAATAACTAAATAAAACCCAATATATATAAAGCAAATTTTAACACGACTTACTTACCAATCCTGATTAAAATAATAATTCGTCAGCATCTAACTTGATTACCAGGAAATTTGAAACAGGGGATTCTTAAACATAGTACGGAACAGGCAGGGCTGTTCAAATAAAAAGTAAAGTCTCCTAAAAATTAAAGAATTAAAAATGACAGCACCTAAAAATGTCAAAAGATGATGTAAATCGTAATTTCCGCCAGAAAATCCGTCACCCGTCAAAGCCATTTTTTCCCTGTCCGCTACGTTGAAATTCCGTCAGTTTTGACGGAATTTCCGTCCAGTTGGCAACACTGTTGGCAAGGGGCAGCAGGGGGAGGGGTAAAACTAACGCGCAAAACATTCGAGACGAGACTGGCAGCTCCAGGGGAGGAAGTGGCTTCATCCTATAGTCCTTGTCTCTGGTTTCGATCTGGCAGCACCAGGGGAGGAAGTGACTTCACTAACGATTGCGTGCATGTCAATGAGAGCGAAATTTTATAAAAAAAATTCGGGCCGATAATACAGACTGTATAATAAATATATCTCACAACAAAAAACGAGACGAGCCAAAAATGTCTGGGGTTGCTGCAGCTCCGCAGCCCCCTTCGAAAGCCGACCCTGAAAAGCAGAGAAGTCAAATGCTTCCAATTTACAAGAAATGATGACCTGGCTACAATATGTAAACGAAATGACAAACATACTGACACACCGCACATCGCAGCGACATTTGTAGCGACACGTGTAGCCACTCAGCAGCAGTAAATGTCGCAGAAGAAATGGACTCGGACCCATTCTAGTTGCGACACGACCTTGGGATGCGCCAAACTTGCTACACTTACTGCTCCGTGTGGCCGCTTGCATTTAACTCAACGCGGCCTATAATTCCTGCTACATTTGTCGCAGAAAACCTGCGACAAATGTAGCTCGTGTGGCCGTACCCTAAGTTTTTATAGCGTTGCAAATTCGTATTTATGCAAAATAAATTTCTAGTCTAGGATTGCCATCAAAATAGAAGCGCGAAATATCCTTGAAGTTGAAAATGTATCACTCTGTATGTTTATGTGCAGTACATATTTAGTATTTATTGGTACATACAATACAAAATAAATGCATATTATAGACGTAGCACACACCCGTTTGAGCAGGCTCGTGATTAGGGGCAGTTCCTATAAGTAACCATTTTGTACTAAATGGAACATAACGAAAATTCAATAAAAATACAAAACCCAATACAATTATTACAAAACAGGTATAATTACGAAGATGAGAATAGAGAATCAAGTCGAGAATAGAATATAAGTTGGAATGAATACGTATATTGAAAGTAATAATGAGAAAAAAGGAAAAGGGACATGGATACTGAATAACTTTCTTAATTTTTTTCTTTAATTTATTAAAATCAAAATTACCTAGGTCAGAATTTATCAAAATGGAGTTGTATAATCTCGGTCGTAACTCTGGCTGTGATTTAGTCCAGTGGTTGTGTAACATTTAGGTTCAGTTACGGGGAGAGGATGGTATTTTTTGGTTTGTGGGTTTTTGTGCCCTTATCGGATGTTGAGACGTCATTTTTAAACTTCCTGCGCTATGGATTTTTAAATCACACGCTCGCTTTTATCGGTTTCCCATTAACTTCATTTTTTTGGTGCATTGCCAGACAAAAATTGATATAATTTCTGAACTATTAAACATACATGCATGAAATTTAGAACACACATTCTTTAGACTATTAGAAAACTTTTCTCTGTAACAGAATTTTGTTAATTGATTTCATTTAAAAAATACGCCCGTTTGTTTGCAAGAAAGGAAATCAGAAAATTGTTATTAAATTTTAATTGTTTATTTTACAAACGTAGAGAATAATATCAAAATTCTGTTCCAGTCAGTTTGTAGAACATGCTTTTGCAAATACATTGCAAAAAACTGTTTGAATCTATCTTTAAAAACGGTTTAGATATATCGGTTTTAGTACAATCATGCATTGGGTATATTTTTTTCAAATTTGGGCCCCCAAATTACAAAAAATTAATATTTTACACCAAATAGGAAAAAAAAAAGTTAAAAAAAATACCATCCTCTCCCCTTAAAGGCCATGTCAAATTTCTTCTGTAGGATAAACATCATCTTCATTTCTTCTTCTTCTTCTTCTTCTTCTTCTTCTTCATATTTCTGACAATTTTTATAATAATATACTAATATACGTACACAGACTTCAGATTTGAGAGATACTTTCTCATAAATGTATGTTAATAAGGCGTTTTTTATTTTATTTTGTAAATTAACTCGCAACGCCCCTCAGATCTTTCACAACACACCAGGGGACGCAACCCACACTTTGGAGACCACCGCTCTAGAATATTGACACTTTGCGAAAAACCTGATACCCTGGAGGATTATGGTCAGACAAGAAGTTAAGCAATGATAACACTCGTGCAGTTTGACAGCTGTCATTTGTCTTCTTTCGCAAACACAGACGATGTCATATAATTCATGTCTGAAGATAATAAGTCACAACATATAGTATCGGTATCTTATCTATTAAGGGATTTTCATACCTCAAGTGAAGTTTATTAAAGCTCATATTTTGGGAATTTTGTACCTGCACTAGACTAACACCGCTTCCAGGTTAAAATGTCCAGTCCAAAACGTCCACAGGGAAAGATATCCGCATGCGCAAATGTCCCGTGCAAAATGTCCAAAGAAAAATGCCCATGGATAAATATGTCCAGTCAGGAAAATGTCTACTGCTGAATGTGTATGAAAAAAAAATGTCCTTAAATGCGAAGTCTAGAACCGACACACTCTTTGGGTTGGCTACCGCTAGTTGCCTAGATTTCCACTGCAGGATCCCTCCGTCTGACTTTCGGAGTCATACGACAATATTTACACCTGATCTCTTCATATAACTTTGAATTCACCCCAAGATTACAATGTGGGAACGAATTAAAGAAAAGATACGGACCATAAAAAATTATCTAGAATATAATTCGTCCCGCGAATCTGTAGGGCAGTGGTGGGCAAAATGAACGCAACCCACAAGACAGGATTTAAATGGCAACTACTGTACAGGACTGGTAACTGTGTCCGCGGTCTTGTTGGTGAGAAAAAGGTTTTCTGAGGGAAACGAAGAGGGAGGGGGGAGTTGAGCTTATTGGTAAACGTACTATTATGCGTGCAAGAAACATTTCCTCTTACCTTGTCTTCGCGCAGGCTTGCAGTGGGATGCAGACGGAGTCGCGTTTCACGCGGATTCTTCAGAAGATGAACTGCCATTTTCACTATCGCTGCCCCCGGCTTCACTATCAGTATCAGTATCAGTGTTCAAGTTGATTGATATTTGGTCAATTACATCTGGAACTACTCCGTCCTTTTCCCAGTATTCTGCTTCTAAATTGGCGACGTGGTGGCAGAAACCTGCCCAATCTTGCCGTGTTACCTCCTGTATTGCGTTCTTCGTAGTTTCGCGCAGCTTTGTTAAAGACAAATCTCCTGTAAGATTCGTGTCCCTTACAATTCTCTTGATTTTCGACCATGCGAGTTCGATGGCATTTAGATCACACATATATGGAGGAAGACGTATCACAACATGTCCACTACCTGACAACATGTTATCTATTCTATACGTCTTCTCCTTTGGTTTCAGTGGAAGAATCAGTTTATAAAGGTCGTTCTTACGCATTGTCTCATTGCACTTGACTCCTTTCTTTCGCAGCCACTCTATCATGTCCCCTTTGAGGGCATAGGGTGATGGCTCTTTATCAACCTGAATACAATGATATGGTGCATTGTCTAAAACGACAACAGAATTTGGTTGAATATTTGGCATAAATTGATTAACTACCCACTTTTGAAAATTTCCGCTATTCATTTGCCCATGGTAGTCTCCTGTTGTAGAGCCAGCTTTGTAAATTAGTTCTGCACCGGCAAGAAAACCACTTGCGTCCCCGGCATGTAGTATGATCAGTCTGTTCCCCGAATTCATATTGTCCTGAACTCCCATTACGTCATCACTTTGCCAACATCTTCGGTGAGTTAAATTGCTATCGACCCACGTCTCGTCTACGTACACAATTTCACGTCCTTCTTCTCGATACTTCTTCATTTTACGCAGATAGTTTGCCCTCCAATCAATAATATCCGGTCTTTCTACCAAGATTTTTCGTTTTGACTGGCATTTCCTCCATCTAAACCCCATGCTTTTCACGACTCTGTTTAGTGATTTTCTGCCCCAAGGAAAATAGATCTTTTCTTTAATTACCGTCAAAAGTTTAGGTATTGTCGGCAGTCTCTTTTCTTGAATATAAAAGTCTTGTATTGTATTTCTTATAACACACTTGTCGAAGTCGTCTACATGCAGTATATTACGAGACATTATTCGTCTCTTCTTTCCAGGCGATTTCAGAAGTCTATCCGGACTGTTTTCTTTTCTTATCTTATGTTCCTTAATAATAATTCTAAATTATATACATCAGCTCAAAGAATTTTGAGTGACCACAAGGGTCCTGAATACAATAAACATGTACAATAATGTGATGTGATACATTAAAGAAAAAAGAAAGTTAATAGTTGAAGGTAAATATAAGTTGATTAATTGAAATAGAGATGATGATGTAATATTTGAAGAGAATCCTTGATAATATTTATAAGAATAGACATTACATAATCAAAAGGAATGTGAAGTTCCTTAAGATAATTCCATGTGAATTTTGTGATTGAACCTCTACTGCCAAACAGCAAACCAATGACGGACCATTGTTTAAGAGGGACGTTGTACTTTTGAGAAAGATACGGCAGACAAGGTTCATCTTCTTTATTGTACTATATCCCACTCCAGTGTATTCGGCCGCTCTTTCAGTTGATTTATTTAAGGGAATCCTCAAATGTTTTTGCAATCTTTCCTCATCGCACTTCTCTATGATGTTAGCTATTATTTCTCTTGCTTCACTATGAATAGTTGTGTTTGCCTTTCTATTAGCCATACTAAACGAAAGTGTTTAAGACTATCGTTCTTGCTAATATCACTGCTCTATCATATCGCACTATTATTCCTATACTATAGCTATACACATCCTATACTATTTTATCACTACACTATACTAATCCTATACTAAATATACGCACTACACTGAATTACACAGATTCACTGTAACTACTGTATAAGGAAGTTCTGAATTGAACAATGTAAAGAATACTGTAAACTCAAGTTGACTGCACTCTCGCAATATATATTCAGAACTGGTAGTTGTCTGTCAATGTCATAGCAAAGCCACCCCCATCCCGAACCTTTAGTACCTACCCTCTTCCCCGCGGTTGCGGCAGACCCCTCTCACACGGACACAGTTACTAGTCCTCCACAGTACGTACTGTGGGAGGGGTTGCACTCTACAGTGCAGTGACGGATTTACAGACAGTTGCGTCACTACACTCCTATAGTCCCGTCGCTCTTATTTCCGGCAGCCAATCACGTTGCAGGTCGGCTACATTTAAACTTGTGCGTCTTGTGATTCGCTGAGGATGACGTAATTCATTTCCTAAGGCTCGATAAATACTTAATATAATCGCCCGCCATTTTGGCTCTTTCTTTGGCGTTCGCAGAAAGTACACGAGGACGTTATTTGCCGCTCAATTATTTGCAGAATTTTATTAAGTGCGTTTAATTTATTATCATAGGAGCTACGACATTATAATGTTTAACGGTGTGGCAAATAGATTCCTCATCTGGTAGCTCGGCAACGAAAGAACAAAAATGGCGAACGTTACTACCTACCTAGACTTTATAGAGCCTTCACTTCCTAAGACGTAAGCACAGAGGAGGAGTCACGTCGGGAATAACAGCGTCGCTATTATACCTACCATATGTAATTAGAATAGTCCATTCACGTGATATTTAATTAATCATTTTTCAAAGCAATTTCTTCGAAATTGGGATTTATAACTGTGCATGCTATTTTCAATCGCGTAAGGAGATGAGCATCGCTTAAGTGGGATTTGTGGCTGGACTTTATAAATTTCATTTTAGACAACAGCTGTTCGCACTATTAGGTTGATGAATACATACCGTCATTTCCCATAACTATGGTCCTGGAACACAAATATGGTCCACGATACAACCATTCAAAGATCATTGTCGAAGTAACGTAGACCGTTCGTAGATAGCTGCAGTGACTTGAATTCAAATTACAGTACAGCAAGAATATAGATAAACGAGGTACTACGTTAAGGAGTACAAAATTTGAATAGTTGTATCGTGGACAATAGTTATGTTCCAGGACCATAGTTATGGGAAATGACGGTACCCATTATTTTTTAAGCAAACTGTCTAAGCAGTGGATATGTAGTACTGGACATCTTTTAAAAAATTTTAGCCCGCAGTAGGCCTTCACATTCTGCTTTCAAGAAGCAATCATTCTGCAAATCCAGTACCTCTAACTGCAATTCTGGGATAACATTTTCAATTTAAACATGAAAAGGAGTGGCAAAAATATTGAAATCTTTCTCCATCCTTTGAAAATCACTGAATCTGTGTTCTTTGAACTCGTATAACAGGTGATCTATTTTAAGAATGCACATATTTAAGTTCGCGTCCTGAATATTTGTAACTGATCCTAAACATGAGAAATGAAAGAACCGCCTTTCTCGTAAGTGTGATATCCTCTCGATTCATATGATTCTGCGAAAGACATTGTATCACTAATGAAGCTCCGAAGTACAGCAGTCCAGTATAATCCGCCACGTACACGCGCAGTATTTTCATGGAGTGGGGGAAGGGGAAGGTAAGGGGTAAGTTTGATGCTTCGCTGAGGTCTGACGCCACTGCGGCAATGCCGCAGGAATGCCCACCATTGCTGTAGAGCAGTGATCGCCAAAAGCTGTGTCGCGACACATGCCCCTGCTTCCACTCAAGCGTAACCATGACATCATACCCCCACCCTCTGTTTACAGCCTTCACTTCGATATAAGTAAAGACATTTATCAGCACCGGACGTACGCATGTAATGTTACAAGTGTGTAGGATAGGTTTCAGTGTCTTTTCGAAAACAGATAATAAGTAAAAACTTAATTTTAAGGAGTATATATTTTGTGCAGATGGCAAAAATATGAGATACTTAAATTGTTGTAAAATTTTAAATGGCGTGTAAGAGAGCAATGTACATTGTCATTATTCTTGTTATGAAGACTACCACGCCCTTACCTGTAACTTGAATATTTCATTAATAAACGAACAATAAAAGTATCGGCTTCTATGTCTTAAACGGAGTAAAATACTTCGACGTTTTTTTTTAAGTATGTAGTGTAATTTACAACTTCGTGACCATTCTGGTACGTTTTTCTAATTTCAAATATCTGCTGATGTAAAGTACACGTTCTTTTTATGGTAAATAAGAAAATAAATTTATTTCAGTTTATTAATAACACAAAAATAATGAATAGGAAGATAAAAAATTAACGTGGAAAAAGTGTGTATAGTTAATAAGTAGAAGAATATTATATTGTAAATTTTATTAGTAACAACAATGTAATTTATTCGTCACAACAATAATTCCTTTCTACAATTCACCTTAAACGCTCTCGTCAACAATTGGATCTTCACTCAACACCGTATTCGTTATAGCACTCCACCGACGACAATGACAATTTACTTGGACTATTACGCACAACAATGAACTGTTAATCTTAACTAATATTTACAAAGCACTATTTACAAATCAGAACTACCAGTTCTCAGTTCACAGTTCTTCTATCTCAGTCACTCGAGTTCACAGTATCTCGAACCACAGACCTTCAGAGACAGTTCACTGTATTCGAACTCGGGTCCCTCCAACTGCGGTCCACTGCACTCGAACTCAGGTCCCTCCAACTGCGGTCCACTGCACTCGAACTCAGGCCTTCGGATGCTGACGCAGATGCGGACGCACACTCGAGTCGAACTCCGGCTGGCTTGCTTGCTCTGGCTTTCTCACTGACTGAATAACTGAAAACTCTGAAAACTGCCGTCGTTCCTTCGCGACCGTAATTTATAACCATAGCGACGTAACCTCGAAGTTTCCACCCGTCTCTAGAGATGGCATTCCAGAGAAATCCAGGGCCCTCTCCTCTCTACCAGCACCAGATGCGCGCGTAAACTCGTCGCGTGACGTAATACACCCTCTCTCTTCTCTCCACCGTGCGACGTCACTCAATGTTCCGTGGAGCCTGTGCGATCTGCTTTCATGCCGGACGCTGGTCGTGAGTTCGATTCTCACGTCGCTGTCACAATATCGCTTTTGATTTTTGGTCACAGTCCGTCTCTACACTGTAATTCACTGCATTATCTGAGGAGATACCCACTCCACCCCTCTCCCTGCTATAGTGGTGTGCGGGTTGCATTTCTATTACGTCACAATTTCGTGGTGTTTGGTAACCACTGCTGTAGAGTAACTTCACGGATATGTGGGCGTAGTCTATCTGTGCCGGAGTGTATTGCGGGCAATATCAGCTCGAGGCCGTTAAGGGGTAAGATGCTCGTGGTAGAAGGTAGAGTTCAGATAGAAATGATCCAATCCCTGCAAGCGATTACTAGCTTCGTTCAACCAACACCTCCCCCCAGAGCGATCATTGGCCCTAACCCTCCCATATACCACTTGCGCAGAGGTCTTGTTTCGTCTTTCTACTCCACAGATACCTGGGACGGACCATAGTGGTTCACAAAGTGGAGGTCGCGAACCCCTGTAGAGTTGTGTAAAGAGCTGAAGGGGGTCGCGAGATGATTTACAAAAAAGAAAACAAGAAACGACTTAGAAACATACATTATTTTGCATTTACAAACGTGAACATTAACAACTTAGAAAATAAAAATAAAATAATGTTCCAGTAGTTGTAAAGTAATAATATGATAAATGTGCCTGTTATTAAAAAAGTAACTTATAAAATCTGAACTCGGCATCAACCCCTTTCATTAGATTACCCCCCTTTTGATTTGATTACCTGGTTGGGTTTTTTCGAGGTTTTCCCCAACCAAACGGCAAATGCCGGGTAATATTTTGGCAAATCCTCGGACCTCACCTCATCTCACTACATCTCGCCAAAATATTGTAAAAAATTGCACAAAATTGTAAAAATTGTAGAAAATTACTAAATTGTAAAACTGTAAAAATTTGTAAAAATTGTAATTATAATATTGTAAAATTTTGACTTGTTCCACATCTTAAAGCTTCATCGCTCATGTAAGATCTATGGAATAAAATGAATGAATGAATGAATGAATGAATGAATGAATGAATGAATGAATGAATGAATGAATGAATGAATGAATGAATGAATGAATGATACACACACACTCACACACACAAAGATATTCGAATTTCAAGAAGAGTGCTCGCTTTTGTTTTAGTGGTGGTTGTAGGCGGGAAACTTATTTTTATATATACGAGGTTGCAAATGCTATAAAAAGTTTGAGTTTCTTTTGCAAGCTAGAGGCATTCTTGCGTTCTCTTGATCCAAAACTGGTCTACGCTCTATGGAAAAAGTACAGTTTCGTTATTCCATCAGTAGATCCATATTTCAATGAGACTTTTCTCAATATTCTTTGGAATATCAGCTAATAGAACGAAACTGTCTAAAACGGATTCGGTATCCTTCTGTTACTGTCTAATTGTTTCAAGTTCTTCCGGAAAATTCTAAAAAAAACCTGTTTGAAATTGTGCAAACTTAATTGCATGTCTGCAAAAACAAGCGGTATTTGTTGTAGCATGTGGTACATAGCTCATTTTTCCTTGAGTTCTTTAATAAATCAAATTTATTTTTGTCAAGTGATATCAACCAGAAAACAAGTTTCGTCATAAATTCATCCATTTTATCGCTGCCTATTATGTTAACATCTTGACCTTGCAAACTAGCCTATTATTCAAAGTGTTTAAGTGTTCGAAAAATACAGTATATCAACAAAGAAGACTACGTAGTATAAGAAACGAAAGGAAATTGGAAAATAGGTTTGCATGTTCCAATTTCTCGTCTTGCAGATACCGGTACATTAGACGTTTTGTGGTATGCACTAGTTTTGAGTGCAATGATCATCTTAGATTTTACAGGAATTTGTATCTTTAGAAAGGGCTTAAGTACCGGTACGGTAGTGAGGGGATCGTAAACAAAATTCTCGCCCAGAAGTAGGTTACCCATTCAATAAGTTTGGGAATCTCTGTTCTAGATTGATAAATTTAAGAAATTGTAACAAGTCCAGACAAATAAATGTTAAAATCAGAACACCAATCATCCACATCATCTTCACAGATAAGTGTTAAAATCAGAACCCCAATCATCCACATCATCTTCACAGATAAGTGTTAAAATCAGAACCCCAATCATCCACATCATTTTCACAGATAAGTGTTAAAATCAGAACCCCAATCATCCACATCATCTTCACAGATAAGTGTTAAAATCAGAACCCCAATCATCGACATCATCTTCACAGATAAGTGTTAAAATCAGAACCCCAATCATCCACATCATCTTCACAGATAAGTGTTAAAATCAGAACCCCAACCGTCCACATCATCTCCACAGTAGACCTGCTGCAGAAAGTACACAATCTACTTTTCAGTAGCTATCTTAAATATTTTGTTGACTGAGTTTCCTTTCTCTACGATTTAATTTTATTTGTTCATACCAACTTTTGTCATATAGGTTTGTATAGCTTGCAAGTTGTAGGTTTTCTTAACAGTGAAATTAATTTTTGATAAAATGTCCTGGATTATTGTTCCTGATTGCCCTGCTCATAGTTCAAACCGATGTTGCGTAATATATCCTTATCTATAGTAACGATCAAGTTACACATGCAGGAGTAGGTACGATGTTATGATGAACTCATAAAGATAAAGTACCCGTGTGAGCATTTCCACTCTCTTTCCTGGAAAACTTCAGCATGCGATACCAACTTCAACGCAATTTCTGGTGTGTCATCTTCGGACCCCGCTATACCCTCGCATTTCACGAGAAGATCCGAGCAAGGAATGCGAGTTTTTCCCCCACTCTTATAACCTATCCCCGACACGGAACCGGCCGGCCATTGGCTGAGTCTTGCTTGTCCCATCCGGCCAATGACATCACTCCCATTCACCTGCTCCTTCAAGAACGCTGAGTTACTGGCTTACTCTCTCATCTTATCCCGCAAGGACCATACTCCCCTCGCAGGGATCCTCTCGTGAAATTTGGACTGTAAGGTGAGTGGCGTGCAGTGTTGCCAATTCAGCAGTTTTCCCGCTAAATCTAGCTTTTTTTGGATAACAGTCTCGCGGAAAAAAATATATTATCCCGCTTAGCGGGAATACTAGCGGATTTTAATCTTTAAAGTTTCTGAAATGAAATTCATATTAGCATTATAAGCGGCTCTCATAATTACATTTAATTCGTTCAGTGTGTGTTTTGTGAAATAATGGATGTGTTAATGTAGTGATAATGCCATAATATATGTTACCGTTAAAACCCGAAATCCATCAAAGCCAGTTTTAACTAGTGAAAACTAGTTTAAGCAAATAATAGATAGATAGAAACAGTGGCGGCTCGTGGGTATTGAATTAAGGGGGGCTGCATACAAAAATAAACCAAGCAACTTACTTTATTTAAAGATTAGTTCCATGAGCCTTATCTTGTAAATTGTGTTTAAATGAGACAGGCTCATGTTAGTAGATTTACTGGCATTTAAAAGAATCCTGCGGACAAAATTCCGGGCGATGCTGATATAACCCCTGCTGTTGCGAGTGTCGTTAAATAAACCATAATTTAATTTTTATATGCAGATTTGAACCTTAGAAATATCTAACTGGCGATGTTGTAGTTGGTTGTATAATATATATACATGATATGCCTAAATCAATAAATGAAAAAAATAATTGAGCCAGAAATTGAATTCAGGATATTCCAGAGCACGCACCAGAGCGCTTGCCTCATTTATTGTGATGTTAGATGTTTCAGATTCCATTATGGTTTGAAAACATTCTAGCAATGGCTCCTTCTTCCCATGAACAACATTTACTCTTCTTATTTTAAATCCATCTTGTTGCCCCAGCTGATGAAATTGTCTTTGAAACACATTAATCTAATACAGACGGTATGGAGATCGAGAGAAGAAAGCAGGGATACTGGATAAATTATCAAAAAATATGCGAGCTTTGTATGCTATTTTGTTTAGCGGCTCTTTCCATTATGATATTCAACTGATGGGCACTTAATTCCACATTTCTCCTGAATTCTTAAGGTACTGAACTGAATAGACTATAAATATTGTACAGAATTAAACATTGTTGCACTTGTTATACTCACAACATTAAAGAAAATGTATTTAAAACTGCGCGCTACTGACAAACTGCTGCAAGTTTTGCAGCGCCTGGAAACTCTGGATTCACGGCAAGGGGCAGCAGGGAGGAGGGGTAAAACTAACGCGCAAAGCATCCGAAACGGGACTGGCAGCTCCAGGGGAGGAAGTGGCTTCACCCTATAGTCCTTGTCTCTGGTTTCGCTCTGGCAGCACCAGGGGAGGAAGTGACTTCAGTAACTATTGCGTGCATGTCATTGAGAGCGAAATATTTTAAAAAATTCGAGCCGCTAAATAGAGACTGTATAATAAATGTTTTTCACAACATAAAACGAGACAAGAGCCACAAATGTCTGGGGGTGCTGCAGCTCCGCAGCCCCTCTTCGAAAGCCGCCCCTGGATAGAAAGCGAGTTTAGTTTGCTTAGGTTTTTGTTTGGTAAAAGCCTAAAAAAAAAAAAAAAAAAAAACCTAACCAAACCAAACCAAACCAAACCTAACCTGTCATTGATTCTAGATCTTACGAAAATTCGCTTTCTATCTATCTACATTTTAAAACTAATTTTTACTATTGAAACTAGTTTTGTCGGACTTCGGGTTTTAACGGTAACATACACAGTTCAATAAGAATTGAAATATGTTGTGGCTGTGATAAAAGTGTTCAAAATTGCTTTATAGCGCCATATTGGGAATGATAAAAGTGTGCAATATTCGTTACTTTGGCGGGTGGATGCTCTATATTGACTATTATTATTATTATTATTATTATTATTATTATTATTATTATTATTATTACTATTATTATTATTATTATTATTGAATAATAATAAGTACATTGTTAATGAATAATAATAATAATAATAATAATAATAATAATAATAATAATAATAAGTATACATTAAAATCGGGAGATATTTGTTATAATATCGCGGGTTTTCGAAAGCCATCTAGCGGGATTATATGAACAACTGTTGGCAACACTGGTGGCGTGTACTCGACTCGCTGTTCTGTGACTGAAATCTTTGTCCCAGCATGTTTTTAGTTTTTGTCAGGCATGGCGAAATGCACAGAACAAAACGACTTGAAATTCTAGGAAGGCTGGTGATCTGAATTTCCGCAGCCACGTCTCATCATCTCTTTCTTATCGCACGATGATTGTTCACGATTCAAGGAACTCAGCGAAGGAAGTTGAAGCTTATAATGCGACTGAAGCAGATCGTCAGTGAAAATATTACTGCAGCCGTCAAATTCATTAAAAGCAACAGCTCTGTCAGATCCCGGAGTAGGAAGAAAATTAATATTTCACATACTGATTGCCCGACAAACAGATATGGCGAGGATTAGAACTACGAGTTACTGTACTGTCAGTGACATAGCCCATCTGCTCTGGAAGGAATGCGGAGTTGGGGTAAAGGCTGTGTGATGTATCTTGTCTCACTGTGAAAATAGAGAGAAAGGAGATATGTCTTACTTCGTCTATGTTGTTATATTAATGGGGGAGTGGAGCGGTGCCGTCCATCCATCCAGTGGCGGAAGGGACTAGTTGATACATTCTGTAGCGCAAAATAAAATAACAAAATATCTCTCTTCGTACTGTGTAGTTCCGTCACTGAGCTTGTCTTTCAAGAAACTGGCAGCCTGTACAATAACAAGATTTTGAAAGGGATCCTGAAAATTTACAACCCTCCTATAATCTCCACCCTCATTTGAAGGGACTTGGTTTTATTGCTACTGAGACAAGATAAACCTTACCAGTAGGTTATTTTACGACGCTTTATCAACATCTTAGGTTATTTAGCGTCTGAATGAGATGAAGGTGATAATGCCGGTGAAATGAGTCTGGGATCCAGCACCGAAAGTTACCCAGCATTTGCTCATAGTGGGTTGAGGGAAAACCGCGGAAAAAACCTCAACCAGGTAACTTGCCCCGACCGGGAATCGAACCCGGGCCACCTGGTTTCGCAGCCAGACGTGCTAGCCGTTACTTCACAGGTGTGGACTAATGTCGTCTTTCATCTGATATCTTCTTCTGCCCCGAACTCTTCTACCGTTCACCATTCCTTCCAGTGCACCCTTCAGAAGACAGTTTCTTCTCAATCAGTAAAGGTAAAAAGGTATCCCCGTAACATGCCATGAAGGCACTTGGCGGGCATGGAGGTAGGGGCGGGAGGTAGAGCCCCATGCTTTCCATGACCTCGACACTAGAATGAGGTGGTGTGGTCGGCACCACGCTCTGACCGTGACCCAGCCAATTCCTTTTCCTCCTCCTGACCAGATTCAGCATCATTCTTTCTTCACTCACTCTTTCCAATATAGCTTCATTTCTTATTCTGTCTGTCCACTTTACACATCCTATTCTTCTCCATATCCACATTTCAAATGCTTCTATTCGCTTCTCTTCATTTCGTCGTAATGTCCATGTTTTCGCCCATACAATGCCACACTCCATACAAAGCACTTCACTAGTCTCTTCCTTAGTTATTTTTCCAGAGATCCGCAGAAGATGCTTTTTCTATTGAAAGCTTCTTTGGTCATTGCTATATAGGCTATAAATTCAAGAAAAGACATGGTCGGTTTTCGTAATTTTTGTCGTTACACACCCTCTCAAAATCGCTAGATCTAGTGACTTGTCGCTAAAGTTGCCAACACTGCATGAGATAAATATTCTTTGCTCTGATCTCATTGCTAGCTCCCTAGATCATATATCGTCGCTTAAGAACCAATACCGCGTAACTGACATTTTTGGTCAAAACTGTTTTTTTGCACAGATGGTACCTCCACTGTCATCTGCATGCATTGACAAGCGCGGGAATTTGATTGCATGAATGGCCTGCGTGCAAAGGAGGGGGGTACAATACCGCGTATCTGAAGTCACGAGAAGTCTGTAGGAAATACCGCGTATCTGACAACAGATAGGCTGTTATGTCTACTCCCTGCGTGCCATCAGTACGGAAGCTGGTTCTCGTTACTGACTTGTAAAATTGTGTCAACAGTGTGTGATATTCTGAGAAGATCAAAGAAGTGTTCAGTTTCAATTATTTAAAAGATAAATATAACTGAATTATTTCACTAATGTCAATTGAATGTTAGTTGAGCTGAATTCCTGCAGAATCTTATTGCATGTTCATTCACTGAAATATAGTACATTTAATATCTTATTAAATAGGCCTACAGATACAAGAAAAGAAATGGACAATGAATCAGACGACTGTCAGTTTAGCGAGAACGTAATCCTATCTGTGCTATGTTCTGCATTCAAGACGGGAGAAACTTCTTTGAACATTAACAAAGGTATGGCATAAGAAGTATCACAGTTATTAAAGATTTATTTTTCTTCAGTTACGGAATCATAACAGCAAACTTAATTTAAGTAGCCTAATATAAATAAGCATGAATGGGCCGCTAAAATAATTTGCGCTACATTCAGTGGTCCTAAGCTTGGTCCCTTCCATTTCCTCCGGTAGAGGAAGATCTAAATTGATGATAATATTTACTACACATGTTTTTTAATCAATTTATATCACATTTATAAACACTAGTAATCTCATCTTATTCGTAGGTGTACTGCCTGATAATTCAAATGCAAAAGAAAACCGTCCTTCTGAAAATGGGTTGCTGCAGATCAGGCATTGTCCGTCCAGTGTTACAGGTAAGGTTATGATCACATTATGCAGTCTGGTATGATTTAAAGCAACACTATTAAAATAATACCGCTAGAAATAGGATAGGACAGAAACTGAAGACAATACCTCGTCAATGAAGGATCTACACTAAATTTCGGATGCGTCTTCAGATGTAGACGACCCCGAAGAATTCGTGAGTGCTACTTATTCTACATTTTTACATTCGTCAGAAAAAGGTAAAGAGAAGAATCTTCAAGCGTTTCATGGAAATTTGACAGAAAAGAGAAAAATAAGTTCAAAGCCACACAAGGTTAAGTGGAAGAAAATGAAAAATAGAAAACTTAGAATGGAAGAGGAAGCTTATCTTAGCTACAAGAGGTCGAAAGATGGCAAAGTGACACATGATACGGAAAGAGATGCAAGGAATTTGGGGCCAGAGTGTAGTTATAAAATGTGCCAAAATTCGAAAGTAAGAGGCTGTAATTTAATTTCTAATGAGAGAAGACACATCTTTCAGGCATTCTGGAAAACTATGACTTGGGGACATAGGGCCGTTCACGTATCAAATCTTGCGAATTTCACTCCTACTAAAAGACCTGGCAGTACAAATTCTGAATCTAGAAGAAAGAGAACATTTGTCTACAATCTAAAAGTTGATGAGAAAAAAATTCAGATTTGCAAAATGATGTTTCTGTGTACATTGGGAATTAAAGAATGAACTGTGCGATATTGGTTAGCTAATAATACTGATAGCGTCCCTTCAGTAAAAAGAAGTCATGTTCTCGTGCAAAAGCAGCCTGTCTAAATTACCGTCACATTACTGTATGTAGAACCGATTGTGCCATAGTTTTTATGATAGTATTCCACACTAGGGTTACTCAAGGATTACTTTTTGTGATTTCAGCATAGCCCTATAATTATTTATTGTGTTTAACGAATATTGTGCCTGAAAAGTTATCATCATTATTATATTTTTATATGATTTTCTTTTCATTATTCGCAAGTCAGTCAAGTCCATTGTCAATAATAATAATAATAATAATAATAATAATAATAATAATAATAATAATAATAATAAAAAAATAATAATAACAATAATAACATTATTATTATTATTATTATTATTATTTTATTATAAAATTATACTTGTGAGCAACGTTTTAGTAACAATTCTACTTATTTATTCAAATACTTAGTGTGAAAATAAAGTACCTAGTAACAGATTATTATTATTATTATTATTATTATTATTATTATTATTATTATTATTATTATTATTATTATAACAATAAACATTGAACTGTGTCTTCGTTTTTCCTTTCCCATAGTTTCAGCATTTGATTGACTAAGAATGCAGCAATCATTGTCTGGAACGTAATCTAGTGCTGATTCAAGCTACAGCCTACCGACCTTGACCTCAAGTCAGACGGTAGGACAACAATTCAGATAACACATTGACATATACAAGAGCACGAATAATATTTCCAGAAGGGAGTTTTCACGCAAAGAAAACGCTTGTCAACATGTATCTTGAAGCTGCTAAAGTTGTCTCACAATACCGCGTAACTAACAAAATGTAGTCAACGGCAGAGTTCCAATACCGCGTAAGTGACATGGCCAAATGTCTACAGCCATGATCATACATTTTCACTTAGCTATAAATTAGTTAAGCTATTTCATAGCCATACACCACTTTTCAAGACTATTCCGTTATTTTTATGGTTTTTATTCAGTTTTTTCCTTCTCCTGTAAAATTTACATTTTGTCAGTTACGCGGTATTGGTTCTTAAGCGACGATATGTAACAGATAACTCATCGCTATGTTAAAATCGGTAGCACTTTGAAGAGAACAACCTCCAGGATCGCCACCCGTCCGCCGAAAACGAACACGAGATGCCAGTCGCTAATGCAATTCAAATGGGAATTATGACGTGACTCCTTATGTAACAACTAGATGGCAGCGTAGTAAACCTGACAAAAGTTGTTACCTAGCTCATATCTGGTAAGTGGTTTGGAATTACGACAGAATACATCCTGCTGAGTGGTATAATCACAGGTTAAATTCCACGTTTTCCCGTGTCTGCTGATAACGTTGGAATCCATTTTATCTCAAATTGATACTTGAATCTATATTATCAACAGACGACAGCTTGATCTGCCATGACAACATAGTCTTTGCGATACCATACAGAAAGGATCAGTGAACAGTTTTATCTCTGGAAAACTGTTTCAATTCCAAGCTGATCATACAAGGTACTTGAATCAATGTATCATTAACTCTGTGCGCGGTGATTAGGAAAAGAGTTCATCGGACCCTTTCATTTTATAATAATGAAGTAATGAAGTGTCAGTATCCGATTTCTTACGTCAGAGATTACAGTGGCTTAATGTTCACCTTAAACATATACTTAGGCTTACCAACCGTCCCGTATTTTTCGGGACAGTCCCAATTTTGACCATTGCATCCCGCGTCCAGAAATAATTTGCACACGCATCAAAAGTCCCGATTTCAGGGCATATTAGACATTTACAGCTGATTTTCGTTCCTATCAAATAGTAAAAAGACAGATAAAGTTATAATAAATAATAATAACATTGATACTGTTCAAGAATTTAAATATTTGGGTAGTATAATTGACAAGGATGGTGGAGCCTTTGAGAATGTAAAAAACCGAATAAAAAATGAAAACAGTGCATTTGTCCAGTTGTACCCAATATGGAAATCTTATAGCCTATTAGGCCTATATCTAGATCTACAAAAATTAAAATCTTTAACAATAACGTGAAATCAGTCTTATTATATGGCTGTGAGACATGGAAAACAAGTAAAATTATACAAAATAAACTGCAAACATTTGTTAATAGATGTTTACGAAGAATCTTAAAAATTAGATGGCCAGATATAATCACAAACTCAGAACTATGGAAAATAACAAATCGGAAAGAAATCACAATAGAAATCAAAAGACGAAAGTGGAATTGGATAGGGCACACAATCAGGAAAGAAGATGGAGCAGTAGAAAGAATGGCTTTGGATTGGAACGCCCAGGGTAGTAGAACAAGAGGAATTACATGGAAGAGAACAGTTTTGGAGGAAATTGCTAGGGAGGGGAAAACATGGAGCGAAGTGAAGAAGTTGGCTACAAATAGGGTCCGATGGAGGCACTTTGGCCTATGCTCCTTATGAGGAGATACAGGAGTTTGATTGATTGATTGATTGATTCGTTCCTATCATATTGTTGGATTTAGTCTGGATCGCAGTCTCGTACAGGCATGCTTTCAGTAAGTGAAGAAATGGAGAAATGACTCTAGTACGAATGTTCAAGGCAGAAATTGAATTCTCGTTGATGTGTCAACAGAGTGACGGGTGCAGTGATCATAATACACAAGTTAGGGCAGGCTTGATCACATTCTATAGGGTACTTACTGAATCATGTATCTTCTGAGCTCGTCTTATGCATTTTGACTTTAGTTTGCGCCATTCAGTATTATGTCCACTTTGTTCCACTTGATGCGTCATTCATTACTTCGGTGGAAAAATGGAAAAATGAAAGAAAAATTTTTACGATCACTTCTACGATAGATAAAGATATCAACGAGGACAACAACAAACACCTGTAAAATACGGTAGCCCCTCAAGTGTGATAAGACCTGATAGCTTGCTGATAAATTACGTAAACGTCTGTGTGTTTTCTTAGAAGAGTGGCTGGGACTTTCTAAAGGGTGCGGCAAAACATCCTCCCTAATTTAAAGTTTAAATAAAAAACAGATGGATCAAAATAAGAAAACTTTATTAATATGAATGGTATCTTAATAGTGGGAATGTTTCATTTTTTGAATGACGTGTCTCTTAAGTGGTGTCCTTCACTATCAATGCCTTGTTGGATGCGACTTCGGAAATTCTGCATCACTCTAAGTTAGTATTTCTTGAGGAATAAGACCAATTTCTTCCTGTATTGCATTTCTTAGGTCTGGCAAAGTCCTCGGCCGATGTTTGAACACCTCAGCCTTAAGTTGCCCCCATATAAAAAAATCGCAGGGTGCAAGGTCATATTAATAATGTTTCCTTATTTTGATCCATGTGTTTTTAAACTTTAAATTAGGGAGGATGTTTTGCCGCACTCTTTATTTAGGCAGGTTAGGTTAGTTTGGGTTAGTTCTGATAACGTTATTAATTACATCAAAATGATGGGTTCCTAGTTTCCAACGAGATAACATTTTTTTATCACAAATTTATACTATTTTTCAACTTGTTTTGTGGTCATTTTGGTAAGTTTTTGTATTTTTTACATATGAAATGAGATATATACTGTTATAAAAGTACTACTGTTGAATATGTTAATTGATAGGTGGAAATAATAAAATTAGTGCAATAAAATTGTTAGTAATGTTTGTGTCCCTAATTTTTACTTACGAAAGTTGGCAAGCCTACCTATACTACACACGTCAATTCCGCAACACAGAATTGTAGCAGGACACTTGAGTGACATTGGAATTTTGAACATTTCAGGGACTTATTGTTACTTATTAAATATTTCGAACAGTATTTATGGATAATGGATGCCATTTCTCAACTGCCATATCTCAAAATCTCAAATATAGTGCACACATTTTATCTTTCCACGCTCGCGGATATAGAGTGGAAGCGGCAGCGCATATTAAATGATTCCACAATTTACAACTCTCAGCCATCTACTAAACTTTTAAGAATTGTACTGGATCCCAAATTATCCTGGGTCCCACATGTTGATTGTTTGTTTGTACTAAACTCTCAAGGGTTATTTATTTATTAAGCAAATTGAAATCACTTGTGCCTAAAACATATGTAAGAAGTGCTTATTTTGCCTTCTTCAATAGTATAAGTGGGGAAATAGTTCTAGTGTATCTAATGTTCTCCTTCTGCCAAAAAAAAAAAAAAAAAAAAAAAAAAAAAAACAGCCCTACGTATTATAACTGGTTCTGCTTAGGATGCGCATTGTAAGCCACTATTCATAAATGACTGTTATTAATTTTTACATCTTCTCTTCTTTGCTGAAGGTAAAGAAAAATTTAGCAAATTATTATCATAGATCTGATCATCATAATTATAATACAAGATACAATTTTCACTTTACTGAATCTAATGTTAGACTGGAAACAACTAAAAACAATTTATGTCCATGGCAGTATCTATGTTTAATAGATTACATAAGTCTGCACACACTGTTAACTATAATTAAGAATGTTTTAAAACGCTGGATTGATAATCATCTCTTTTATAGGGTATTAGTGAATACTTTGAGTCCTCCGTTAATAACTTATGTTTTTAATATAATTTTATTCACTCTGTTTTATTATGACTATGTCCATAGTATTTGTATAATACTCATGACTTTAATGAAATCTAATCTAATCTAATCTATCAACATGCATTTGGCAGTGTGTTTTCAATCAGTATCTCAGAAACTTGTTTTTGGCGCTTAACCCCTTTGGAAATATATCTATCTATCTATCTATCTATCTATCTATCTATCTATCTATCTATCTGTCTGTCTGTCTGTCTGTCTGTCTGTCTGTCTGTCTGTCTGTCTGTCTGTCTGTCTATCTATCTATCTATCTATCTATCTATATCTATATCTATATCTATATCTATATCTATATCTATATCTATATCTATATCTATATCTATATCTATATCTATATCTATATCTATATCTATATCTATATCTATATCTATATCTATATCTATATCTATCTACCTACCTACCTACCTACCTACCTACCTATCTATCTATCTATCTATCTATCTATCTATCTATCTATCTATCTATCTATCTATCTATCTATCTATCTATCTATCTATCTATCTATTTATCTATCTATCTAAATCTAAATCTTTTTTTTAGTAGGTTGTTTTACGACGCTTTATCAACATCTCAGGTTATTTAGCGTCTGAATGAGATGAAGTGACAATGCCGGTGAAATGAGTCCGGGGTCCAGCACCGAAAGTTTACCCAGCATTTGCTCATATTGGGTTGAGGGAAAACCCCGGAAAAAACCTCAACCAGGTAACTTGTCCCGACCGGGAATCGAACCCGGGCCACCTGGAATCTAAATCTAAATCTAAATCTAAATCTAAATCTAAATCTAAATCTAAATCTTAATCTGATCTATTTATTTATTCTGGTGTAGTTAAGGCCATCAGGCGTTCAGGCAGTAAAAGTTGTAGTAATATATTTAATCTATGACATGAGATCAGATCTCTTTAATAGGTTTACCTATGGTTGTCGATCTCTTCAATAGATCTATTTTTCATCTTATGTTTCAGATCTCTTCGATAGGGCTGCTACTCCTCAGCCAATACTGCTACGAAGTTCCTTTTTTTCTATGACATGTACACGTTCATGATGTAGGCTGTCTTGATTGTACTGCTATACTCCACATGTAAGTTGAACAATTTCATTGTATTTATCGGATGGAATATATTAGATTTTCATTGGCAGAATAAAGACATTGAGTCGGAGGCGTGACGTCATGTAATCAATGTAAGAGCTCCTTAGTTCAAAATAATTTCTAATATAAAATATGTCTTCAGTTCATCAACTTGAGTGCAGTAATTGCGCCCCAGTTTAATGTGTCTTTGTTATCTAATTATCTTTGTCATGGTCCTTATCGCGATTCTTGTTGTCCTTGGGGTTTTTATTGTCTGTGTCATGATTCTTACCTTGTTCGTGATCCTTTCATGTTCATTATCGTGATCCTTGCTATTGTCCTTACCGTGGTCCTTGTTGGCTTTGTCATGGTCATTATTGAGATCCTTGCTGTCCTTATCGTGGTTCTTATCTTTGTCATGATTCTTACCTTGGTCGTGGTCCTTGTCGTGATCATTGTCGTGGTGCCTGTTGATCATATGCGGACAAAGCAGAAAATAGGGAAGACTAAAGAATGCTGGGTTTGCAGTGAAAGACCTGCCCTTGGGCAGAGCACTATGAATGGATTAATCATATATTGCTATTGAACGCCTGGCGCTGTAGTCAATATGCAAAGCTCTTCCGTCTCGTGGAGTGTCTTAGGTTCGGTTTAACGAATATTCTAGTTGTTTCTCACTGCTTGTGGGTGGACGATAAAGGCAGAACGCATTGATCCATGCAGGAGTTCCAAGAGCCCTTGCAAGGACATGATTATCATCGTGTAGGCCTACTATTTAATTGATAATTCTTCTCTCACTACAATCAATCAATCAATCATGGATTCATTGACTGATTCAGTGATTAACTGACTGGTTCATTAATTTATTAATTTTTTCACTCATTGATTCATTAGTTGATTAATTAATTCAGGTATTACAGTTGGTATCGTCAAGAGCAAAACATATCTTCTTAAAATTATTTATTATAGAAATAATCCATCTGTTTAGAGCAGTGGCCGGCAGAAGCTGCAGTTATGACGTAAGAGGCAGTCAGGCCTCAAGAGCTTGGAAGAGCGAGCAGTTGAGTCGTATTACTGTTAACACGCACCAGCGCAGTGGCGTCAGTGCAGCAATGATACGACAGTTCTTGGAGATAAATTGATGGAATCACATTCCTGTATTTTGCTAGGGAATAACTACTCTGCGGTCATGATGGAAACATTCTTGGCAAATTCCCCGTCATTAAAAGAACTCATGTTCTTTGCAATGGCTAATGAAATCCTATATCTTAAGCCTTAAGCTTGCCATTGATTCACTGACAGCGTGTTCCCTAGCTTCACTTAACAATTTATCTTTCAATTGCTGCACTAGTACTTGTCGATATTCTCCCCCATATTTGTCGTAATCATTTGTGTGGCATATAGAATAATGGCATTGTATATTGAATTTCTTTACATGCTGAAACAGCTTGCCACAAATCAAACACTTCGCCATTCCTCCATACTCCATAACACAGTTTGATTTCGACAAAGCATTTAACTTGGGCACGGTAGTAACACAAAGTGATGGTGTGTTTCAAAAGTTGAAATATACTTTGCATACTACTCACCAAGTTAGGGCCTAGATAGTTCAATCTGTATATTGTGTAGGAAAATGTCTGTTAAAAACACTTGAACTGTTTTCAAGTTTCCGTGTAGACAAAGTGTTGTAGTACTGCTTAAATTATTTATTTCTATATTGTTTATATTTATAGCAGTTTCGGAGCCTCATTTACATAATGCGAACGCTTCTGCAGCTGGTTGTATTATGAATTTCATATTATTATAAGTATATTAAATTTGATTACAAACCAAAATATTTTGTTGCATTGATTTATTACGGTTGTACAGTTTTCTTTTCGTACAAATTTATTGTAATTGCGCTGTTCCCATACTACCTCAGACGAATGGATCGCGCTCTGTCATTGTATAGGCGCCGTACCACCACTGTTCAGTTGAACCTTCTCTCCTCGCTGTGCTCAGTATGCAGAGTTTCCCGAGCAAAGAGCGTGGCGGCTCCGTGGTATAACGTCACAGAGCATGGAACATGCCGGTCACTGGTTTAGAGTAATTAAAAGGCATTAACAACCACTGGTTTAGAGGTATGCATTTTGAGTTTAAAATGTAAACGTTACAATATAATTTATGTACTTATTTTCTCTTCTATACTTACTTACTTATAAATGGCTTTTAAGGAACCCGGAGGTTCATTGCCGCCCTCACATAAGACCGCCATCGGTCCCTATCCTGTGCAAGATTAATCCAGTTTCTATCATCATATCCCACCTCCCTCAAATCCATTTTAATATTATTCTCCCATCTACGTCTCGGTCTCCCCAAAGGTCTCTTTCCCTCCGGTCTCCCAACTAACACTCTATATGCATTTCTGGATTCGCCCATACGTGCTACATGCCCTGCCCATCTCAAACGTCTGGATCCAACGTTCCGAATTATGTCAGGTGAAGAATACAATGCGTGCAGTTCTGCGTTGTGTAACTTTCTCCATTCTCCTGTAACTTCATCCCTCTTAGCCCCAAATATTTTCCTAAGCACCTTATTCTCAAACACCTTTAACCTATGTTCCGCTCTCAAAGTGAGAGTCCAAGTTTCACAACCGTAAAGAACAACCGGTAGCAGCAGACTGGATGATAAAAGCTTCTCACCCGAATAATAACAGGCATTTCCCATATTTATTCTGTGTTTAATTTCCTCCTGAGTATCATTTATATTTGTTACTGTTGCTCCAAGATATTTGAACTTCTCCACCTCTTCAAAAGATAAATTTCCAATTTTTATATTTCCATTTCGTACAATATTCTCGTCACGAGACATAATCATATAGCCTACTTTGTCTTTTCGGGATTTATTTTCTCGTCTATTTAGTAAGTAATTGTAATTTATTCTAGTCTTGCATTTCTTTACACACCAGATTTCGTATTATCCATTACACTCGTGTCCATTTGTCATCTATATAGACCTGCGTTATGTATATGTATGTTATGAAGATAAATGTAATGAAGTATGCAGTCAATAAAATTGTGGGGCTATATTAAGCAAATAAAAGTTAAAAGGTAAAGGTTGCCCCGTAACATGCCATGAAGGCATTTGGGGGGCACGGAGTTAGAGCCCCATGCTTTCCATGACCTCGGCACTAGAATGAGGTGGTGTGGTCGGCACCACGCTCTGACCGCCTTTTGCCCCCGGGAAAGACCCGGTACTCAATTTTATAGGAGGCTGAGTGAACCTCGGGGCCGTTCTGAAAGTTTGGCAACGAGAAAAAATCCTGTCACCACCTGGGATCGAACCCCGGACCTTCCAGTCCGTAGCCAGCTGCTCTACCAACTGAGCTACCCGGCCGCCTATATTAAGCAAATACATTTTTTAAATTACACATGGTAAATTTCCTTAAATTCTTACTCCGTTTGTGTACTCAGAAAAGTCAGTGTTCTGTCTAGCCTGAAAAACATCAGGAGTAACCGGTTGAAATTCGAACATTCGGTCGGATGCTCTACCTCATGGGTGTCCAAACGCCTATAGAACCAGGAGATATTGCATGTCAAGCATGCTCTGCTAATGTCAATAACTTTCCATATAAAATAGGAAAAAGGACCTTAAAGAATATGCGCTGCGGGTTGCTTATGTCAGGGGTTACCTCGTACGAGTTACAATTGGACACCTATGCTCTACCTTGACGGATGCTCTCTGATCGGTAGAATGAAAACCGGTTGTAAGCCCTATTCTGCAGCTCTCTAGTTCGAATACTCTTTCCTCCCTCCACTTCTCTTTTTTGGCAAGTTCGAATTATCGGAATTTCGGATTATCGAGGTTCGAACTATCGGGGTTCTACTGTATAATTGTAAGTAATAACACAAAATTCTGTTACCATATACAGGGTGTATCACGAGGTTTTCCCCCGGTTTGTGGAGGTGATTCCTGGTGTTATTTCGAACAAAAAATGTAAATACAGTAATGTGGTGGCAGTCATAATTAAGGAGTTACAACAGATTTTCGAAACACGCCATGGTGTATGTAGCGCTAGACATGTTTGTGCAGGACTAACGATGTGTGGGGGGAAGTTTAACGTTTCACATTCCAAGGTAAAGAGAATTCTTCATGAGAACGGACTGTATCCTTTTCATGTGCAAAAAGTGCAGCATTTAGAACCACATGATCATGCCAACCGTTTGCCTGCCGGATCCCCAGATTTAACACCCTAGATTACTGCATCTGGGGGTGGATGAAAGACATCGTGTACCAGATTAGGGTGCAAACACGAGAAGAGTTGATTCAACGCATTCTCCATGCCGCAGCGACAATAAGGAACGAACATTTGAAGTTACGAAATGCTACACGCGCGGTTCACACCCGTACGAGTCTTTGCCTTCAGATGCAGGAAGGAAATTTTGAATATTTGCTTTAAATCCATTCTACACACATCCACTGGTATAAAATGAAACACTTGTTTGTATTCTAAGTATGATTTTCATTTTTATCAGTGTCATCCTCATCTTTCACTGTTGCTACCTCTCGTCACTGGAACTCTCTGCCGCCTGAAGTCAAGGGCTGCCGAACATTGAAATCTTTCAAATCCAAGTTAGAAAATTATCTTATGACGAGTTGCCAAACTAACTTACTATTATGACAAAAGGGCCGGCCCGGATGGCTCAATCGGTAGGGGCACGGCATGTCTCTATCGCTTGGGCCGAAGGGTTGTGGGTTCGAGTCCCGCCTCGGGCATGGGTGTTGTGTTTGTATTAGTGTAAGTAAAACAAAGGAAGCAATTGGAAAACAGAAAACAAAGATAACTTTGGTAAACGGCCTCTGGCCGGTCTAAATTAAAAAAAAAAACAAGTGTTGTATTGCATGTTTCCACGTATTCACATTTTTTTATGTTCTAGTGATATTCAACTTATTTTATATTTTTGTTTTCATATTTTCCGATAATGGTATATCTCTAATGTGATAAGTTGAGCTATATATAATCATAATTTTCCTTACTGTGTGTACTTAAAAATATTGTATTCATTGTATGCTTTGTACTGCACTATTGTATTACTACTATTAGTATTATTATTATTACTATTAGGTCTATTATTATTATTATTATTATTATTATTATTATTATTAGTATTCTTATTTTTTATCATCATTATTATTATTGTTATTATTATTATAATTATTATTAGTAGTATTCTTATTTTTATCATCATCATTATTAGTATTATTGTTATTATTATTATTATTATTATTATTATTATTATTATTATTATTATTATTATTATTATTAATTGTCTTATTTTTTATACTTTGTATGCCTCATTTATTTTGACCTGCTGTTCACATTTTATTATGCTTTTCTCTTTCTTTCTCTATGTTATATATTATGTCTGATTTCTTCTTACTTGTTGTTTACATTTTATTATTATCATTATTTTATTCAGTTTTGTGTGTAAAGTTGTAGTGTACTTTGTAAATTTGTAGTGTTTTTGTAACGCAGTTTTTACTCCTGGTTGAGTGTTAGAGAAGGTCGTATGGCCTTAACTCTGCCAGGTTAAATAAATCATCATTATTATTATTATTATTATTATTATTATTATTATTATTATTATTATCCTCAAATAAAAAGTTTTTTTTCTGCTTTTTTCAAATTGCCGTAACTCCTTAATTATGAATGTCACCCCATTACTGTATTCACATTTTTTGTTCCAAATAGCACCAGGAATCACCTCAATGAACCGGGGGATAACCTCGTGATACATCCTGTATATTATGGTCAGTTTTTTATGTTTAAACTCCCCCAGAACCAAATCCTGGCTACGCTACTGCTATCATTTCACACGTAGTGGAGCTATGTAAGACCGTTAAGAAAGCAAATTATGTTCTATCTTTCTGCTGAAATTGTGTGTAATCTAAGAAACATTGTGCTTGTTAAAGATAGGAGATAACGATCTAAAAGAATCCT